>CM062853.1:25390441-25568127 GCA_031772225.1 Eubasilissa splendida | reverse complement strand
GTAGCAATGTCATTATCTTTTAATGATAATCTACGAATGTTATCAGGTGTTAATAATTGTACAATAGGTGTATTTCGCAAAATTATATAATTAAATTGTGTTCAGGCCATGTGAGATAAAAATGTGATGACTCATCGTTAAGTAAAAAAAAAACATACAATTTTGATAAGACGTTAAAAATGTAACGTTTCGAATTGTTTTTAAACGTAAATTGCGTTATAAAAAATTACAGGTGACCCTGGACAATTACCTTGTGATACCAATAACCACGTGTGATTCAGACAAATTCAAAACATATAAATGCAGTATTATATAAACGATATATCTGTTATTCTATTTTTAAATAGGAATCAACTTTACATTTGCAATGAATCCAATAAAGCTTTGAGTAATTTCGCTAGGTGGTACCGGGATAAATCAGGTAGGCATAGTAAATCATCAAACTGACAAATAAAATGATATATTCTCACGGAAGTGACATCACACCTCTCACCGATTGCGCTACACATAACATATTTCTCTAATGGTACAGCGCTGCACGGCGCTTATCGCTTACGCCGATCACACGTATGTCCGACAGGGCGACAACGCCAAACGTTTCATCACAAATAACTTCGCTGTCTGCGGTCCGAATTGAATAAAATAAATTGCATTACACTCACCTAACTAAATTCTACGAGATACAATTCCAAAAAAATCATAAAACGTGCATTTGTTTTTTTTTGCCGTGTTAACTTTTTGTAATAATGCACGGCCCCTCAATCGATATCAACCATGACAAGGTTGAATTTGCCACCGGCTATACATTTAGCTCTTTCGTATTCGTAGACAACACTTTCCGGTTTGCGTACGTTATTCACACAATAATTTCATCAAGACTTCTTCTTCTCCTTCTTCATGTGCCACCTTTTATCGAAGGTTGGTGACATGTTGCAGCATACTGAATTACCTTGTATAAGATCACGACCATTTTGAACATTGAATCACCATTAGTTCTGTTTACTTATTTATACGTCTTAATACACATTCATTAGGGTCTACCTATAGCTTTATGCTGGTTTTGTAATGTTTTTTTTTTAGTATTACCCCCAGAACACAAATATAGCAAAGGTCCTTAAAATTGCTTAAAGGTATTACCATCAAGATTAAGAGGTCTAAACTTCCTGAGTAATATTATAGACATATTCGAAAAAAGCCTAAAATATCTTCGAAAAAAAAATATTTTTTTTTTACATATATAGATTTTTTCAATTTAATACCGATGCGATCTAATATATTACATAATGTTCCAATATTCTGCTGTGTTTTTACGCAGGTGAATTTGAAATAAAACTGATGGGTCAGGAATAGGAATCTCGGGAGTCGATAGTTAAATTTTTTGTGTCCCGAAATTCCTGAAAATATATACACACCATGTATTTTATTTAATTAAAAAGAAAATATAGTTTAATAAATATTCATACATATGATGTTCAGTAGTTATTAAGGATATATTGTTATCTGTGAAAAAAACAGCCGCTTATTAAAACAAAAAAAAATATTTTATGAAATATTTATTGACTCGTAACACAAACAGTTTAAAAAATACAAAAAAACATACAAATGAGAACAATTAATAAATATATTTTGTCAGTCTCTTAATAAAGTATTTCAAATAATTTCATCCCATCCAAATTTTATTTCAAAAGATGACATAAATTAATCTAAAAGATAAACGATCCCATTTTACAAGGAAAAATAATAATCTGTTTGAACAAACCGACAAAACCATTCACCATTTTTTTTGTTAGTGGTAAATATTTGAGAACTAATAGACTACGACTGACCATATAAACTATGGAAACTATCTATATTTTTTTTTTATTGTACCGTTCGTCGCTGGGTTACTACCTGCTATATGACAATGTTGAGAAATTATTAATTCAACTTGATTCAAATGAATAATATGAAGAAAAATGAGAGTTTTGGGTATTATTTTTAAGTCTCGTTACTCGAGATAGTAAAAAACCATAGAATTTCCATGCTACCTCGATATATAGTCTCTAGTGAGAAATGACAGTGGAAGGTGGATACGCGACCTATTTGTTCTGAAGGTACATTTTTCAAAACAAGTCAGTAAATATTAAAAAAAAAACAGTAATTTACGTGTTTCATATTCATAATTCAGTTCCTCGGAGACAGTTTAAGGAATAATCCGCCCTTAGTGTGTAGAAAGAAGGCTTTGGGGTCGTATTCCAAGGGGAGTTTTGTTTCATCAGAAAGAGAGACGTTAAAATGCAGGAGAATAGTTAACAGCGCCAACTTCACCTGCAGCATACCGAATCGACTTCCTGAAAAGTGAATATATAAATAAAATTGTAATAATTTTAGATAAATCAAAGATATACAAAAAAAATCTTTCTATCCAAAAAATATTGTCATCATCGGAACACCCTAGACTGCTTTACCGATTAAGTTACAATAACATATACACAAGTCGCCAAATTTCATTTGCATACATTTCTAAGTAAGAAATTTATATTTTATCGTTGAAAGTAATCATATTTTTAATTACAGTATCTATATTGTGGTTTCCGTGAGTTACATGAAAATATAATGTGTGTGTGTGCAAGGCCGCGGGCCGTGAAGTACTAGAGATGTGTGTAAGCGAACTGTTGAAAACATATTCCTGTGTCCCGAAATCATGGTACTATAGCCGGTGGAGTGGGAGGGGGCAACAGCCACTTCTCCGATGACAGATCAAACTTCCGACGTGCAGAATGTCGAGAAAAGTGGAGAAGCATAGTCAAGTGGCCAGAAATTCCTGTTGATCATGTCACGAGGGACCGACGTGGAAGTTAATTTAATCAGCTCATAGTAAAAATGATAAATTTGTTGACAGCATAATGGTAATTATCTCAAAACATTATTTTTCTTATTGCCCAATACATATTTTAATTTTTTGATTACATCGTTCATATATAGTGTTGAAGTGAACTGTTGAACTGATGAAGTGAACTGTTGAAGTGAACGTGCGACGTGGGCGGGCCTCTTTCTGCTCAGTTGCGGCATAGTTGAGATCATGTCCTGTATTACTGTGAATCTTATATTGTATATTAATCAAAATAAATCCTTGTAATTGTCACATACACAGGAGTTTCTATCATCGATCTACAGTACTATACTATGTGCCGAGTACATCGAGAACAATAGCGGGCCGTGATACGTTACATAAATTATCATCATTTTCGATCCCTTATCCTGGGAGGGATTGGAGCTCAAAGTCTATATAAGGCGCTTCCATTTACCCCTGACCTATTAAAACTGAATCTGTCTTCATATAGTTTTTGATGCTGTTTATCCCAACTTAGTACCATCCGCGTTATATCGAGAGTTGCCAAAATGATACATTTTGGTAATCATTCCGCTGGCATTGTCATGACATACTCAATCTACCTCAATTGAGATATTTTGAATATAGAAATACGGACTCCATGCGAGGATCACTCCTGCCACCTCCTGTTTTGGCAGATTATTGATTTTTGCAAGAGACCTCACGGCCGAACTAGAATACTGATCGCAAACAATGAAACAATGAGAGAAATAGAGATGCATCTACCACACATATATTTTATAAGCTGAACAGAGACGCATTTACCACTTAATTAATTAATACACCAAACCGATTTCAGAAAATACCACTTCCTTCTTCGGGATGTAAAATTAACTAACCAAAAGCACACACATGTTATTCTAATATTTAAAAAAATTAGTATTAAAATAATAATAATTATTAAACATTTTAGACTCGTAATTTATTTAAGTATTAATTTATTAAATATTATGGACAAGATTTGTTACACCCAGTATATAATGTTTGCTTATTTGTCCCGTATACCGTTCATCCGATTGCGATGAAACTTTGGTGAGTTGTTGTGCACACGCCCGCGAAAGTTTCTGAATTACTAGAACCATTTTACAATAGGTGGCGCGCGAGTCGCTTCAACAAATATGTGTATTTCATATAGTTTATTGCCATGAAACTTTGGTGAGTTGCTGTGCGCACGCCCACGAAGGTTTCTGAATTGGTACGACCATTTTACAATGAAAAAGTTCGCCGAAGAAAGCGATCTGCGCGCCTAGTTTCATGGAAAACCATATGTCGTGAAATACGGACACTTTGATTGGCTATTTTTAGGATTCTCTGTGGCGTATTTTCCAAGAATTATCGCGTTTTCTGGCGACTTCTTCGTATATGCACCAAGAACAAAAAATATGTGTATCCAAATGCACTTCAATAATCAGAATTAAAATACAAACATTTTCTTTCTTAAATATGAATTAAATATATTAATTAGAAAGATATACATATAAAATCAATTTAATCGAAAAAATATTGTTGTTGCGCTACTGGGATTCGAACCTGAATCTCTTTACTAACCGGGGAAGATGCATTATCCAACTATGCTACAGCGACAATATTTTTTAGTGACAATTTTCGAACCTATATGTTACCTTTTTGATATTAATACATATAATCGTTCCATTATTTGAAAGAGCCATATACCTTTTTTTTACAGAATCTCAAATACCTTTGAGTAAACTGATAGCAGACGCTAGAATTATCAATTCATTTTTATTAAATTTTGGACACATTGATACAACTTTATTATTTTAGGAGAACACATTCTTATTGTGAAGTTGTAATTATTCAGAACAGACGGTCTGTGATATTTTAAATATGAATTAAATATATTAATTAGAAAGATATACATATAAAATCAATTTTATCTTTGTGTGGCATTGCAACGCATGCCTGATACTCGCTAGTTATATATAAATATAAAAAATAACATACCAATGCAAACTCGCGGTCCTTCGCCAAAAGGTAAATGTGCAAACGAGGGTCTCTGTGCCGTGTTTTCGGGATTAAATCTCTCCGGATCAAACTTCTCTGGATCCGGATAGATATCTGGATCTCTCTGAATACCCAGAAGAGGGATTATGACCAATGTGCCTTTTTCTATGACAAGCTTGCTCCCGGGGATGGGGTAATTCGTGGTGCACCCTCTGGATAGAAGCGGAATTACGGGATAAATCCTCAGAGTTTCTAAAAAAACAACAAAATTGATATTTACCACAGACCAGTAAATGAATAGACACGAAATAAAGAGTACATATAGAAGAAGGGTTCGGAAAATTAGTTGCGGAACGAGGGGCATTCATTCTACACACATTATTTGTGGAAACATAAATGCGATAGTTTACGACACATTTATGCAATAGTAAAAGTATTCACTATTAAAAAATTAAATCTTTGTGTAAACAAGACGTATTTTTTACATTGATGCATAGGATATTGTGAGCGTTTAAATTTTCGTTCCAATCGAGTCATATATTTAAAAAAAAGTCGCGGAGCTATTTGATTGCGTAAGTGCGTGGTACGAGTATATTTAAACAAAAAATTTCCATTATTTCATATTATTATATTTGATAAAACATTGTCACATGTTTTATTTTATTAAATAATACACGGAATACATGCGCTATGATGATAAGATTAATTTGCTGGTCTTTTTCTCGCTTCTGGAGTGAGGTTCAATACCTCGACCACTGGATCCCCAGCCGACTATCTTATCCACTAGATCAACAAATACGTCATTTATTATATCAATAACTGGATGCTCATAAAGGTGAAGTTACGTATTCGAAATTGATATATTTTTATTACGTGAACACATACACGTCCATGCATGAATCAAAATGATTATTGTTAAATGTAGTATATTGTCATCAATTTTTAGTTTTAAATATTCATTAAATATATTAATTAGAAAGATGTACATATAAAATATTGTTGTTGCGCCACCGGGATTTGAACATGGATCTCTTTCCTAACCGGGGAAGGTGCATTATCCAACTATGCTACAGCGACAATATTTTTACCGGCAATTTTCGAACCTAGTTGTTACCTTTTTTGATATTAATACATTTAATCGTTCCATTATTTGAATAAGAGCCATCTACCTTATTTTTACAGAATCTCAAATACCTTTGAGTAAACTGATAGCAGACGCCAGTATTATCAATTCATTTTTATTAAATTTTGGACACATTGATACAATTTTATTATTACGAGAACACATTCTTATTGTGAAGTTGTAATTATTCAGAACATAGCTCTGTGATATTTTATATATATAATATCACAGAGCTATGTTCTGAATAATTACAACTTCACAATAAGAATGTGTTCTCCTAATAGTTTGTAGTTTGTTTCTACCCCTTAGCCCATTCCCAATTCAGTCTACACGTGTTCCCCAGCTCGGCTAGTACGTTTTTGTATGTGCGAAATTCGTCGAGATTGTGAAACAAATTGTGTTTTCGTCGGATCCACTGGAATAACATAAGATTTGTGTATGTAAAATTCAGTGAACCGAGTGCGTTGAATTATTCAGAATTGTCGTTATGAGCTGTTTAAGTTTTGGGGTGGACATCAAGCGTCATCATCTGGTGAGCCGAGCAGTCCCCCTGGTCCGCTATCGAAGGATTCCCTCACCCTCATCCCATCATTCCCGCATTTCCAACTCCTTCCGACTACCCATCTTCCAATTCTTCCCCGTTCGATTCCATCATCACCCACCACTTGTGATCGGCGACTTGGGATGCCTTTGTTTTGCGCGAGAGTAGCGTGAAGTGTGACGATGCAAAATTTGGTCCAGGCAGAGGAGTTTAGTTGATCTACGTATATTTATTCCAATTATATTTTATTCCTAATTCTAATGCAATATCTATGAATTTACTATTAAATAACCACATGTATTGCTTTTCAAATTTTTTAATTTATCACACTGTGTAGATATTCTCATATCACCTCATTGGTACGCCACAAGCCTAATTTATACACTCATTTTCTGAACAATGAAAGAAATACATAGCGTGTTCGAAGAAGTTATGGCATTAGCCTAAATTCTCAGTAATGCGACGCACAATTACAAATAACCTGTGATTTTTAGATATTTAAAATAATGACGAAATATGTTTGAATACCAGGCTTCCTATTTAATATTTTTATTTAAATGTTTACTATGTTAACAAAACCAGTATTTGAATGTCATTGTAGGCAATTTAATGGCCCGTATCGACGATATGAGACACGACGACATAAACATCAGATAAGTTAAGATAAATCTCAGTACCATGTACACGGGCTGAAATTTTGATCTTGAGATGGATTTATAACGTAAACGATAGAAAGAGATAGAAACTCATACCCGTGTACGTAAAGACAGCGAGACTCGAGACAAGTAATTATTATGTAAAGTTAAACAATCAAATTACAGATACTCATTTCATTTGCAGATTCAAATTTACCCAACTGATGAACGAAACATCAATGGCTGTACAACATATGTGAAGTTAGGCGCAAGATGGCGCATCTCTGACATAGTGTGTACACAAAAGCCGAAGGTTGAATTCGAAGAATCTCATGGAAGCATAATATCTTACCTCAGAGATTATCTCGAGTCTATAATCTCATCCGTGTGGATACGGGCTGTAAAAATATTAATATAAAATGTGGGGGGGGGGGTAAATTAACGGTCGACATTATTAACGAGGTCAAAGAAAACTGTTTAGCAACTAAATAGTACTTTTAGCGGACACGTTTCAACGTAAAGGTAGGCTATAAAATTATGAGTATTGTTTTGCTGAAAAAATCCCGAAATAAATTGAAGGTTTGGCGAATACAAGGTAAACAATTAAGCGGCCGCCAATGCGACTTTAACACTCGCCGAAAGAAAACTTTCTGGCCGTAATCCGATGCAATCATAAACATTAAGTCACCTTTTCATATTTGTGGCGTCTAATTTCAAGTGTACAAAATGTTTGTTTTTAGATCAGCATTTTTTAACCCTTCCCTAACCACGCAGTAACATAGATCTACCGAACCAATTAAATCGTATTTCTATAAATATTCACATTGTAAAACTTATATTTTACCTAGTATAATCATTTGCGCTTAGAAATTACTAGTGAAAATCAATTATGTAAAGCGAATCATAATATACATATTTTTTTTAATTCATTGCTTTATAAAATTGATACGTTGCATACTGTCTGCGTTAAAAATATCACACATTAATTTAAATGAAGACAGATAAAGATGAAGATCATGTTAGATGGGTTTTTTATGCGAATGCGTTATAAGAATAACGTTTGAGAATAAAATGAACGTATTAAATTATTATATTATACATTTCTTATTATGTTTTTAGTAACTATTACATTATCTATTTTAAAGTCATTTGTAAAAACTTATAAAAGCATTTATTTCCCATTTAAAGTGCTTAAAAAAGTCTAATTTCTTGCAGTAACACGAGTTGACAGCATGGCTGCGTAGGATATTTTTAGCATGGTATGGTAAAGGTTAAAAAGACAATTCTGTAATATATATATTTTTCTATATACACTCGGTTCTCTTTTTATGCGGTAGATACGTTTTACAGAAAAACGCATAAAAAAAATCGCACAAAAAAAGACTAGACACGCGTATAAAAATAAAGGATACGTTCCTAAATTTTTGAAAACCGCATAAAACTAAATCAATGAGTTACAATATACCGAAAATCGCATAAAAAAAGGTTTATTAAATTTCAGAAAAATAATTAGTCTTACTATATTCCTTCTAAAATGTTTATTCATATTTTTATAAAAACGTTAACAATCATAGAAAAATATAATCTTAACCTTAACCTTCTAAATTTATATATAAAAATTTTACAAAAAAAAAAAAATCTTTTTTCACATTTTTTTCTTTAGAATTATCGTCGCTATATGAGAGTATTCGGAATAATTTGCGAACTGGTTCGAAATCACTTTCATCACTAGAAGAGATAGTCAGCGTATCAAATCTATGTCCTGAAGATGATGATTCTTCACATATCGTTCTGGTAGCCATACTGGATTTTAGATCATGTGATCATCAACTGATTTCATTTTAGGGGAAATAGCAATCTACACTCTGTCTGCTTTGCGGTATTTTGGAACTAACCCTGATTTTGGTGACAATGGATTTAAGTGGTTTTTGCGGGAAACAATATGTTCTGCATGTATCTGACAACATATCTACAAAACTGCATATTTAACTTAAATTATCCGAAATCCGTTTTATGGAGTTTTGGAATTAGGCGCTACACTTGTGTATTATTCCAATAACTGTGGACTACCTTAGCAATTATGGATGTTTGGAGTATTTTACTAAGCACCAAATAATTTTTGGAACATTCGGGACATTATAATGGCGGGCGCGAGTCTATGGTTATACGAGAGGAACGAGATGAAAAAATGCATTATAGAATATAAGCTGCATACTTAAATTATTAGAAAATCAGTTGAAAAACTTTTATGTTACCTTGCACTACGTACGTTAGATACGTCATCTTGGCCACCACATCGTATGTCACTTTTCCCTTAGTTTCTGCCAGCTCTCTCTCAATTTCGTCTCTCGCTATCTGTTGGATGTCAGGATTCTTGGCCAGCTCCAGGAGAGCGTAGCTGGCCGCGCTGGAAGACGTCTCGAAGCCGGCGATGAAGAAGACGAACACCTGGGCAGTCAATTCGTTCATGGTCAGACTCTGTCCTAAAATAAAACACATTTAAATAATTCATCATGTAAAATGTAATACTTTCTTTACAATGTTGGAAGATATGTTTATAATGAGGATGAATGACAGGCGCACGCGCGCACGGGACAAAAGGGTATGTATGTATGTGTGCGCACGGAGTGGTAGAGCCCGCGTTTCATAATTTTACACTTTTTAATACGCTGATATGATTGTGTATAACATACAGTGTATTAGTAGCTACCACTGCAGTGGTTGGTTGACGGCGCGGGTCAGTACGCAAAAATATGATGGAAATAATTCACTTTTCAAAGTAGTAAAATGTAGTGTCCGTAATCTTGAAATAACTTAGCAATAGCGTATTCCTTGAACACACCTTTGTGCATTACGTAATAGGTAATATTATATCGGCTAATATATTTTCCTATACTTTGTACGTGCTTACATTCTATTTATACATATTGTATTGCACATTAGTATTTTTATTTTCTCATTTTATATATTTTATAAGTTTACTCGCCTGGTTACGTTTCATTTTCTATTTAATTGTGGTTTGCCTCGAATTCAATGAGTTATTTTGGTTTATTTGATTTGTGAAATATGATTTGTGGGACACGACGTTTTACGACTTCTACCGTACCATTCAGACCTTAACCCGATAGAAAAAGATTGGTCTAGTATTAAAAGATATGTGCTTTTCATGAATTCTGATGTGACATTGAATTCTGTTGAACATCATGGTCACCCTAGAGCTGGAGTGCAAAGTTATTAAACGTCCAATCCACATCACGGAGAATGTTTAAGTATGACGGACCGCGGGAGATCCGTCTCTTTAGCTTCTCCCCAACTTCTAACGCAGATAGTACTAATAACTTTTAACTACTGGCGCAAAGGAATATAGCTGGCGCCACAGGACAACAATAAAGAATATAAAAGCAAAGTATCTACTACCGAGTAAAAAAAAAACTGTTAAAATTTTTAATTTAAAGGTACTATATTTGGCGATTTCTTACATAAAAAAAATTAAAGAGCAAATAAAGATAAATTGTTTTATTTTCCGTTCTATGGTTCCGTGATCTTAAATACAAAGTCAGTCTGTGTATATATCTTATATATAGTAGCATAATTGGCATAATTGATAGGGGGTTGCCATTGTGATGCGTATACCCCACACGGTAACGATGTATGCAAAATTAATTAGTGGGAGGATTTGATGTCTAGGGTGGGATGAATATATTTTCCTCAGGACCCCAGAATCAATTAAGCAATAGTTGAAATGGGTGGCATTTAATATAACACACATTCATATCATAGAGAGGGGGTGGGAGGCCTAAGGGGTGGTTTCTATGTTTTGTGCAGTAGGAAGAGTAACAAACGCGGTACGGACGAGGAGTGACAGGTGTGCACGTGTGCAGGTGTGACGAGGAGTGACAGGGGGCATCACCCCTGCAGCACTGGACATATAGATGTAATAATAATAATCTCGCGTAATGCTTGTCAAATGTTGCTAGCTTTTTTAAATTTAAATTAATTTTTGTGCAGTCACATTAATTGAGCTTGTTAATTGGTACGATTAGTTCACCTTTTGGCGTCAATGACAAAAGCTGACGAGTGGTACACGGTGAATATTATGTTTCAAGCCTATTTTGTTTGGCCAACATTTTGGTTTGGCAAAAATTTGTCACATCACATTTGGTAGTCGTAAAGAGTAGTTGATTACAATTTTTTATGGAGCATCTAACGCTTCAAAAATATGTTGAAATCATTAAAATATTTTATCTAAATTATAATAGCAATGTTGCAACCATTAATTGTGAATCGGAAAACTTTTTGGTGGCCGAATTGGGTCGATTGGGCCTCAACATACGTGATGTCAACAGAACGGTGCCACCTCACACACATGCCGAGGTACGCTTGAAATTTTGCGAGATATTTTTCCCGGCTGCATAATGTCAAAAAGTGATAATATCGACTGGCCTCCTCGATCACCTGATTTGACGGCTTCCGACTATATTCTGTGAGGATACTTGAAATAAAAGAAAAACCAACAATAATTCCGGCGCTACAGAATAATATTTGAAATTAAATTGCTGAAGTAACACGCGAAGTGTGCTGGAATGTTATCAACAATTTGTGCCGCTGCCAGAGGCGGCAACATATTTATAATTAATCAAATAATTGATAAATAAAAACCAATTAAAAAAATGGCGTTTCATTTCCGAGTATTCAAAAGGAACATAATATTCACCCTGTAGTTGTAATAATATAATTTTGACAGTTTATAGATTACATTTATATAATAACAACCTATATGTTTTATTTTATTTAGGAGAACACATTCTTATTGTGAAGTTGTAATTATTCAGAATATAGGTCTGTGATATAGCATATCAGTGAAATCATTTTGACAGTTTTTAGATACGCCATAGATATAGGAGTAGAATATATAATACTTTAGAGCGAACCTACATGGACCCTGGCGGTGAAATTCAACATGTAAGAAGATCTACTGGACCCACTTACCTAGACTAAGTGTTGTATACATCGTTACTCTTTAGGGCCTGTGCAAAACAATGGTACTCCCATCTCCCCTTCCACCAGTAATCACCACACTGAAAGTCTAGTTATTTATAAAATTAAACGTGATAACTTAACACAAATCACCTGATGAAAATAAGAAGATGAAAGAAGGTTTAAAATATCAATTCATGTTTCTGTTTGATTTTCAGAGACATTGAGGAAATATCCCGTGATTCCGTTTCTGTCCAGGGGATGCACCACAAGTTACCCCATCCCCGGGAGCAAGCTCGTCATAGAAAAAGGCACATTGGTCATAATCCCTCTTCTGGGTATTCAGAGAGATCCAGATTTCTATCCGGATCCAGAGAAGTTCGATCCGGAGAGATTTAATCCCGAAAACACGGCACAGAGACCCCCATTTACACATTTACCTTTTGGAGAAGGACCGAGAGTATGCATAGGTATGTTATTATTTAAAATATGAATTAAATATATTAATTAGAAAGATATACATATAAAATCAATTTAATCGAAAAATATTATTGTTGCGCCACCGGGATTCGAACCTGGATCTCTTTCCTAACCGAATCCCAGTGGCGCAACAATAATATTTTTAGATTAAATTGATTTTATATGTATATCTTTCTAATTAATATATTTAATTCATATTTAAAATCTATACGTTTACACAAGTGTTTATTTAAAAAATTATAAACATTTAAATTTTAAAATAACACTCAAAGAACAACAATTATCACATTGTGGAATGATAACCTTCGTATCAATATTTGCTCAGTTTTAAAAATATTTCCAGAATAGCAATATTATTTCGGTTGTTTGGTAATTTTAACGAATTGAAATGTATAAAGCCTAATAATTAAACATACACGTACAATTATTTGATTATTTACCCGTTTTGGAATCCAAATCCTTCATATCAATCAACAATTGGAGAAAATCATTTCTAGTAATATTGTTATCATTTCTGTGTTTAATTGTTTCGGGAACAATTCTGGTGAAGAATTCCGTCACTTCGGAGAAAGTGGCACTTAGTCGCAAAGTGGTCATCACTGAAGGGGCGACGAAGCGCAGTGTGTCGGTGACTGTTTTCAAAACACCGGTGCTGAGAATTTTTTTCCCCATTTTTCTGAACTCAGCATCAGGATCCTTGAAGCTGTTCATCTCTATACCGAAGGCGCAGGAGCCGATAACATCGGTTGAAAATTTGGCGATGATTTCCTTGATTTCGATTGTATTACCTGTTCCCACATTTTGCTTGACGTACTCCAGCATGGTCTCAGAGCACGAAGATATGGTCTCAAACATGTACTTGATTTTACTGGACGTAAACGTCGGGGTTAGTTTCACTCTCATCCTCTTCCACGCCTCGCCTTCTATGTTAAAAAGATGCTGCGACAGAGGATCTCTTTCCTTGTCAGACTTGAAACCGTGACCCTGGAAGTATTGCTGGTCTTTTGAGAGCACGCTCTTAATAAGGTTTAGGTCGTTGATGACGAGAGATTTTGCGTGTAATAAAAATATGCCGGTACACGCGTGCTGCTTAGTTTCTTCGTAGACTTTTCCAAAAAATTGACCCAAACTTTGATTTCGCGAAATGGTTGGTCCCAAATTTCCAAAAGGAAAAGTAGATGGCAGACTGTAGAATCCTCGTCTCTTCCAATAACCAAATCTGTGTTTCATCCACAGATAAAACAACCCCAAAGAAAACGACACAAATAACAAAAAATTTACAAAAACTGACGAAGTGAGCAAGAACATGATTTATGTTTTATTGGGTTTGTTTTATAACTGATTTAATTAATAATTTTGATGATCGTGAACTTTTCACTACGACTGCCGATAATCTACTAAGTTATAAGAGTCGCTACACCACCATTTGTACCAAAAAACTGAGATAAGAGTATCGCGTACACATACAACTAAAAATAAATAAAATGTATATGCTCATTAGCAAACATAACATTGTTGCCAATGAAACTATGTCAATACTGCTATGAATAAAACATTCTCGATAGCAAACAGAACATTATTGGAAATGTATGTCTTTGTATTGCTGGAACGAAGTTACATAAATAATAACATAAACCACTTTGTTTAAAGCATTATTTATTGATAAATTAACATGTGTCGTTCATAGTCTTCAGGAAACAATACATACTATACTAAAATTAAAAATACAAGCACAGATAAAAACAAACCGTAAAAGTATAAGTGGTGGGTAACTAAGTAGGCACTATTATAAAAATCAATTTAAAAGGTGACTATTTACAAAAAGGATTTGGTTATTTTTATTATTGTATACGTTGTATCCTGAAGAAGATACCATAGGTATCGAAACATGTTGATTTATCAATAAATAGTGGTTGAAACAAAGTATTTTATATAATATGTGGGCACAAAGTAATTTTATTAATATTGAATAAAACGTTATTTTTTTAAATGAGAACATTTGTTAATTTTTTCCCGTCACTTTAATGAAAACAAACATTTTGTATGCCAAAGGTACATCTAGCGGTGGCAATTGAAATCTCAAACATCTAAAGTCGTGTAAAAAAATATTTACTTTATCGATAATGATAGATTAATATCGCTGTAAGTTATTGCAACATCTATGAATAAAAGAAAAAATAATTTTCTTTGAATGTTTTCACATTTTCAAAGAACACTTTCACAGTAAGCTTTTTACATAGTAAGCACCATAATTCATAGATGACACTTTACAAAATATTTACAAATTCAAATAAATTTTAATAATATAATCTATCGGTCTAATATCCTGACGTGATATTACGCTTCTATGACGGTTTTTTAATTTTTTTTTTATTAATATTAAAAATATAATACAATTTAAATAATCAGTAAATATATATATATATATTTTAACATTTGTTTCTTCTCTATGAGAGTAAGACTCGTGTATAGAGAAGGAGCATATTCGAGTTAATTTATGTTTCAGTCAGTCTGTGAACATATTTTTTTTACTTCAGTTACAAATTTATGATAGTCCGTAATTTTTCTAATTGTGATGGGGAGATTGTTAAAAAATTCGATACCTTAATAAATATATTGATTTTGAGTTGCGGTATATTTTAGTTTTGGGATATCAATTTAATCTGTACATCTTGTAGATCGGAATTCGCTTTAATTATATATTTTTTTTTTTTTGTATATGTCTACTATTTTTGGTACTTTAAAATCTGTGAAAAGTTGTATACTTGGATAGTTTTTTTTTTTTTAGAATAATTTTTATTATCATTTTTTGAGTGATTTCTAATTGTGACATTGAAGTTTTATATGCACCTCCCCATCCAATAATACCGTATTGCGAATGTGAATAGCATTGTTTAACAAGCTAGATAAAATGAAACTGCCTACGATACGTGCGCCTTTATACAACTGTTAATGTTGATTTATTTTTTATTACTTATTATCCATTATTATATTTTAAATTAACTTACGATGGGAGGCCAGTTCTATGCCACGTTATAACTTTAGCAATGTATAATATTATCAGTATCAATTCAGCAGATACAGATCGATTATTTACTCATGGTACTGTACAAGTGTACTTATATAACTATTTTTTTAATTATTGCAATACAATAGTATATAGTACATAGATTTGTTTAATGTTTAATGGATATGAAATGAAATAATATTAATCACATCTTAATAATTATAATGACGATGCTCTTTATCAGTTGAAACTAGTAGGTGAAGAAAATAAATTTTGATTAAAATTAAACAGTTTGTATATTTTATTATATTAAACAACACACGCGCGCGAAGTACACAACGATACCATCCATTAACTGAGGTTAAGTGCGTTGTTGCATTACTGTCTAGCGTGAAGCGGTCATATGACTTCGTCTCTTTATCGCTTAGATAGCGCTCACGCACACATTGACGTGTATCGGTACACAATACATCCTTGAAATGCCATGAACAAAAAATCTACATGTACAATTATACACGGATGCTAACCACACAAGAAATAGTGCCTAAATTGAGAGTTAGTGATGTTGGATACATTTTCAAGTGAGTTTTCTTATCACTCCAAGGTTGACAATATTGTACAAACTGTCGCGAAACTAAATGGAACTATGCCTGGCACGTAGCAAGACTGGCCGATAAAAGTGTAGGTAATGGTAACCCACATTCACATCGATTTCTGGAGGACCGTGATCTTGACTATGCTTTTCCTCTTTTCGCAGCACCTGCAGATCTTAGAGCAATCTCCAGAATTGGTCCAATGTGTGGGGGATCTTCTTCTTTCTCTTCTTATCCAAGCTGTCTTTCCATCTCGCAGAACGCCCAATTGGTGGTGTAAATGTGACGTAAAATGTAAATCCTGTGGCGTCTATGATTTGGCAAAATGAACAAAGTAGAGGTCGACTTCTAGAGACTGACGATGTAGAGAACTGACGATAGTAATTTTGTTGGAGGATATCGGACCAGAACTGGAAATATAATGATTGATGCCAATAATTCCTGGTGTTTTGTAAATCAAATAAGTAAAAAAGAGTTGGTATAGATGCCTTTGCTAATTTCATATCCACTTAAATATTTAAAATGATAATTATCTACTAATAATAAATAATTGTACGTGTATTTTGTACAATTATGTAATTAAAATGAATTTAAGCGAAATAAATATGCGATGACACATCATTATTTAAACAAAAACATTATTTTTTGATAGGACATAAAAAATGTTGTTTAGAGTTGTTTTTAAACGCAAAAATATGCACAGGGTGATTCACAATTTATATTGTTTTAATTCACTGCTCGATGAAGGCCTCGCTCATGATTCATTCTATTTTGTCCTTTGTCTTCCTTACCACGTTACTCTCACTGATTTCGTGCGTGTTATCGGATTAGATAGAAATTGGATATTGAATAGAAAGTCAACAGTACAATAAGAATATACTTTTATGATTACTTTTGTGTTTTAATTTTAAATTGATTAAGATGGAAGGAAGGAAGACAATTTTAATACATTTTGGTAGGTATGCGCTTGGAATGTATTACTTTTAAAATCTTTTTTTTTTTTTTGGTAGGTACCTACTAAGGATTACAAAAAAGGTTATTTACCTAACTTAAATGACATTTACGGGTTGCCACTGTAGGGCTTTACACGTTGTGGTATGGTTGAAGTAACCAATAGGGATCATTTGTCAGAAGGATATGTATGGTGAGAATAGAGGCCCCTATATCTCCTCGCTTCTCCCGTATGTGTATGAAATAATTTGTGTTTTTGCGTGTTTAGTTAGAGCGGTCAGGTTATGGCAAAGAAACAATACTCACTGATTGGCGTTTATTTAGAGATTTAATTTATACTGGTTATTATATTAAAAAGTATAAGATAGGCGCGGTACACTGGAGGCGTTGCCGAGGTGCGAATTGATGTATTAATGTATTAGAGGAGTTGGCCAAGAGAAGAGTGGTCGGTTCTAGCTTTCCTCGGACCGGTTGCGGCGCAGAGTATTGCTGTCTGGTATAGTGTGTATGGCTATAGAGTGACTTCCTTGTGCGGCCATGTCTGGAGTTCGACCAGTACCACCACAGACATATATTATTTTTATAACGTGTGAGCGTCACCTAGCGTGTATAATTCAAAAACCTTCGAGTGATACACGCGAAGATAAATCAATCTAATTGTTTATATCTGGAATTAAACAAATTTTTTTTTCGATATAAAATTTTTCTGTATATCATCTAGATGCAACTAAACATTAAATTTACCTAATTAATGCATAAAGTTAAATGTTAAAACACATAAACGTGTCTCAGTTATGTAAGGATATTAAAATCAACAGACATGTATCTACAGTAAACTACCTGTATAATTCTGTCAAATGATCATTAGCAGAACGACATTGCAGAGTACAGTGCGTTCTCAAATTCATTTAACTACAACTAAGAGTAAAATTTTCAAAAAGCTTATCGTCTAAAAAATATATATTCTTAGTCTCCAACAATACATATAATCAAATCTCTGTACTTTTTTAAGTGTTTCGATTTTATTTGCTATATATTTGTGATCGCTATTTACTACGAATCGGAATTGCTAAAAATCGTAGAAAGAACCATATTCTCGATATATGCCATAATATGTTAAAAAAGAGGCTAAGAAATTAAAAACACTAATATAAATGTTACGTACTTGCATAGGTAGTACGTCTCAAGTTATACACCTCGTAGTAGATTGTTGGTGGTCCAAGAGAATCTCTTATGTGACAATTATAATCTTTATTACATGAATAATACAGTTGAGGTACAAGGTATATAACTAATTTCGGAGCCAAACGGTAACGCAAAAGAGACCGCGCCTCGCGCGCGTAACCCTTTTATCCCCGCTCACACACACACACACACACACATATACATCTTACCCCGGCGGCGCGGGCGCTCTGACACACACACGTATATTCGATCTCAAGAACATCACGATAAATTAAAAATAGATTTATGTTACATATTCACAATTAAGAAGAATGAATCATACATTTACAGAAGCATATTTAAGTGGATCTTGATTCATTAAATTTGATTTGGATTCTTCTTTATATTATAGAAATTAAAAACAAAATTAGATGTAAATATCGTATACAGAAAAAAAATAAAAAATCATAGCTATCCAAAATTCTAACATAACCATTATACAGTGTCTACACCAATAATGCACTAATTCTACAACACATTTCATTTTCTTTTATTCTATATATATATAAAAATAAATAAAATAAAAATTTATTTATCTCTATTTTTATTCCTCTCGAATCTTAAATAACAGCACGAAAAAAACTTGTCCACTTTAACACAGACTTCAGTCTAGCAAAGTAGCCAGGACAACGCTGTATATATCAGAGGTGGAATCTACTCCATCCTACACAGTAAAAATATTACAATGTTATATTATAATATATTCACCACTGTTATGTCAATAAATAAATAAATAAATAGTAATGACGTAAAATTTCACTTTTCTTTTTATCCTTTCGCTCTCTCTGTCGCTACAGATTTTACGTCAATTTTCTCAATGATTCAGTAGCCCTCTGGAAGGTAGGGCCCCTCGCGATAAATTGCGACATGCGCGACTCCATAAATCCACCACTGGTAGCATTCACAATAACCACCCTGTGATCAGGTTCCTCTCGGAGTCAGGGCGATTTATCTGAATGCCTTTTTTAATACAACTATCGCAAACATGTTTGTTTGAGTGTCAGCAAAAGTTCACAGAGTTCGTGTCACTTCGATCGAAGCAACACGTATTTGTAACATCATGTTTTTTCTTTCGCTAACATTCTGGATAAAATCGACATGCTGTCTGGCGGTCTCTTTTGTGCTGATTTACCTGTGGATGAGGCACAGGTACGGATATTGGAAGAAAAGGGGAATCTTCAGTCCGCCGGCCAGGTTTCCATTCGGCCATATGGGACCAGTTGCCAGACAGGACGTGCAATTTGGAATACACATGGCGCAGTTGTACACGGAAACCAAGCAGCATCCGTGCGTGGGATTGTTCTTGCTCCACAATAAAACTCTGCTGGTAAACGACTTGGATATGGTAAAAAATGTACTTCTAAAGGACTACAACTACTTCCAGGGACATGGATTTAAGACCCACAAAGACTATGATCCTTTATCGCAACATTTATTTAATTTAGAAGGCGAGGATTGGAAGAGAATCAGAGTGAAGTTGACTCCCACATTCACCTCGAGCAAGATGAAATACATGTTCAGCACCATGTCAGATTGCGCTGATGAAATGGTGGAACACGTCAAGCAGGATACGATTTCTGGGAGCGCGATGGAGATGAAGGAACTCATGGCCAAATTCGCAACTGATGTGATTGGATCTTGCGCATTCGGTATTCAGATGAACAGCTTCAAACATCCAGATGCCGAATTCAGAACCATGGGCAAAAAAGTATTCAGTCATGGGATAATTAAATCAGCTGTTGAAATATTGTCTTTTGTCGCGCCGACGATGCTCACAAACCTTCGAATCAGTTTTTACTTTTCGGATGTGACAAAGTTCTTCACCAAGATCGTGCCTGAAACTATCAAGTACAGGGAAGATGAAAATATTACCAGGAATGATTTTCTTCAATTGATGATCGATTTGAAGAACAAGGAATCCGAGACAGGTATGACATTATTTTATTTTAACCTTTCACACGCGTAAGTCGAAAAAACATGCTTTGTATTATGTTTTTATTTATATTTTCGCTATCAGCCTCACCGTGTCACGGTGGGATATTTCATATAATAATTAAGTTTATGTTAAGTTAGGTTAATTAGAAATCAATCTGAAATTATTTAATTTTTTTTATTTTATTTATTATTTTTACAAATTTATTTAAGATTTGTGTGTAAATTATACATTAAATTATGAAATTGTGAGAGGAAGTGAGAGTAATAAAAGTAAAAAAGGGATCACTAGTCCGTATAAAAATAAATGGTTTATTCTCTTATTATTCAAATATTTAAAAGAAGTTCATATATAAATTCAATAGTGCAGAAGAATCGATAACATTTTCGGAAGCTAGGTTTTTGAATTTTTTTAAATGATTTAATTTATATGTTTATTAAAAATTAATAAAAATCATTATTTTAAGCCATTTTTGATTAGTATTTTAAATAAATGATCGGAATTTCTTATACAATATTAATATGTAATAAAGTGTTTAGTGTTACACATTGGTTCCAAAATAAAACAATTTATCAGTTGGCATTTTAAAAGGATACCCATATTTACAACACAATTATGGTAACTACACACTCTAGCCTAACATGATTTATAAAATGTATAGATTAAAAAAATGATTTAAATTTATTATTGATATTACGGTTGATTGAATTATTATTTAAATATAATAAAAATAAGATTATTATAGCGTAATCGGATTGTTTGTAGTAGATCCGATTCGCTATATAAATAATACAAATTACAATAAAGTCACAAAATGATATTTACGTTAAAATATATGAAATACATTCGAATATTAATTAAATATATTAATTAGAAAGATATACATATAAAATCAATTTTATCGAAAAATATTGTTGTTGCGCCACCGGGGAAAGAGATCCAGGTTCGAATCAACAACAACAATATTTTTCGATAAAATTGATTTTATATGTATATCTTTCTAATTAATATATTTATTTCATATTTAAAATATCACAGACCGTTTGTTCTGAACAATTACAACTTCACAATAAGAATGTGTTCTCCTAGAAATATATTCAAATTAAATTATAATAAAATACTGTATATCATATGTTTCAAACTATTACTAAATCGATGCAAGTCTTCTGGTGAAGACCTCGATTTATCAGCTTGTAATAATAATTTGTGTCATAGTTCAGTCATGGCTACTATCGTAACAGCAGCTATTTTGCAATTGGGTCAGGAACTCGGAGTTTACACTAGTTGGTACCGAGCTCCGGCCGCACCTTAACACCAGCATCTCGCTGACGGAACGACTTCATGCACATGGGTTTCGGCACACATTGCAGATGCGCTACAATAACGCCCCAACCCGAACAGTATTTTGTATGAGTTTGTAGTTCTGGCATTTTATTAAATGTTATATTTACTGGCATATGTTTTTTCCTTATCGCTTTTATAAATGGTGCCAGTGTAAAATCATGTTATCGACTTAACTAATGTGGTTCACATTCGTCCCGTCAATTATTGTATCGGATTGTCGCTAGTAGTGATGAGAAAAAATGCTACTTTTCACTCACCGGTGTGATTGTGATTGATATTCGATAATAGCAGTGATTGAAAACTGTGACTGTGATCACAGTTTCATTACTAATTCGATATCGTACTACACGAAATAAATAATAAAAACATATTATTCAAACTTCATTTGCGTAAAAACATATTCTAGCATGTATAATTTAGTATTATCACAAAAATGATGAAAATCCTTTAAATAATGTGAGTTTATTTTTCGGGTCAAATTCACAGCATTCTCGGGTCAAATGCGTAAAACGTTTTTGGCAGAATCTACTAGATGGCGCTCATCACGAATTAAAACGTCATCCTTCATGAATATTTTCGTTTCATATGCAAATGCGACGAATCACGGTTCACAATAAAATATAAATAAAATTTAAAAAATCACGATATTCCAAATATTTGATCACTGATAGTGAGTGTGACTCAAAGATATCCGTGATTGACTCACGGTTTGTTATTTTGAGCTCATCACTAGTCGCTAGCTAGTTCAATATACCATTAATATGACTAGATTCCTGATATTTTGTACAATTCCTGATCTTTTCAAAATCGTTGCTTAGAAACTGTGGAGCTATTTTGTCAATTCGTAGTTGACAAGTGTTGCTCTCATTTTAAATTCCTCTCTATATTTTTTTGTATCTTCAGTGATAGGAATCAATTTATATATAAAGAGTGTTTTTTTGGAGGCATAGTTCTTTAAAATGAAATAAAACACATAAAAATCGCAGTAATGGCCATGGTATTAGCTTTATTGTAAAGATAATTTTATGTTATTAATCTTTAAATATGATTTCAAGCACATGGACATCACCGCTGGCTCGAATGAATCGCAATCTGGAAGTCCAATTTTCGACCACTTTTTACAGCAGCTGGGGACGTATATCGGCAATAACGCGACGAATATTGGATTCTAAGTCGTCTATCGTCTCTAGTTTATCGGCGTAGTCTAGCAACTTTATATATCCTCTCAAAAAAATAATCCAAAGGTGTTAAATCACACGATCTTGGAGGCCAATCCACAGGTCCATTACGCGAAATTACGGGCTCATCGAATGTTTCCTTCAATAAATTGATTGTGGCGCGCGCTGTGCGGCATGTTGCGCCGTCTTGTTGAAACCACAGCTCTTCAACATTAATGCCGTTCAATTGGGGAACGAAAAAGTCAGTAATCATGGATCTATTGCTGTGCACGAATCGACTCATTTGGATTCTCTTCAACACTACGCTCCACAGCAGCAACAGCTTCTTCAGTGCGCTCTGTACGACGCGCGACGTCTCTGCGGATGCGTATTATCAATCAAAGTATGCATGTTGCGAAAATGATCCATGGTTATTCGAATTACTTACCCGGATGGACGATTATGTCGACGGTAAAATGGACGTAGCGCACGGTAGGTTTTGGGGACTGAACCACGAATTTCTAAATAAATTTGCACAAGCGTTCTTCTAGTGTAAGTCTATTTATGGTGAAATAGCAAACCAAACAGAGCACAAATCAGATGTCAGTTGTCGCTGGAAAATGTGTTGCCAATATGAAAAACAAACCTCTAAAAAACACTCTTTATATTCTTTAATTTTTTGAATACAGACGGTAATCATTTTATAGAACTCCATTGTTTATCCACACAAAAAATCAAACACTATTTATTTTTCCAAATTATTGGACAATCATTTCGGCTGTCTAGGCCAGAGGTTCCCAAACTTTTTTGTGTCGTAGACCCCTTGCCATGTTTTTCGGTTTTTGGTAGACCCACTACCTTACCTGATATTGATTTTTTGTAAATTTCTAATTGTAGTGAAGTTTAGTGTTAAAAACTTAAACCACAAAGCGAATGCCTACATCCTACAACTTACACAATTTTATAAACATATATAATATTTTTTTTACTTCATAGGTACTTTTATAAATAATGTATGTCTTTATATTATAAGATTATAATGTAAGTAAATAGGTACTATCAGTGTATGTTGAGATCCACTATCGTGGACCCCCATTTTCATTTCATGGATCCCCAAATTTTTTTTTCGCTGACGTAGACCCCTTGCAGGTTATCATAGACCCCTGGGGGTCGATATATACTACTTTGGGAATCACTGATCTAGGCCATTATCAACTGACAAAACATAGAACAGTGTAGTGAGTTTATATACAAATTTTGTTATAAAATCGGGTATTACATATTTAATATGTAATACCAATATTCTTTCGATAGTCATAAACTAAAACTTCTCCACTCGGTACCTTATGAAGGAATAATAATTAACATTTTAGAAACCTTTAAAATACGAAAGACTCTAAATTCGGAAAAAATACTAAATAACAACTTAACATTCCCTAAAACTTCACCTTTACTATTTATATTCTTGTTAGCCCTCTTTCCAAGTCCCGTCCCTTTACCAGAATAGACTACAATACTGTATTTAGTTTAGATATCACCTGATGATGAGAGGGACTGTACCTCTCGAAACTATAGCAGTGACAATAACCCAACGCGTGTGCAGTAAAATATTTAGTTGTGAAAATTAAAATAATTTTATAATGTTGTTAATTCCTTTCCTGTGTTTGAATTTAAAAATTTTCGACGACTTCTAGGAGACGGTCTTTCGATGCCCGAAATAACAGCTCAAGTATTTGTCTTCTTTTTGGCTGGGTTTGAAACCACATCAACCACGGCGAGCTTCGCCCTTATGGAGCTGGCGAAGAATCCAGATATCCAAGAGACCCTGAGGGCGGAAGTGGACAGGGAAATTGCCGAAAATGGAGGGAAAATCACATACGAAGTGGTTAACAAGATGACTTATTTGACGCAAGTTATTGAAGGTAATATATTTCAATTGTTTTTTAATACTAGAATTTTTTTGTACCGGAAAAATATGTGCTGATTACACGGGGTGCGGCAGAACCGATTAAGCAGTTTTGAGGAGTTATAAAAAAAGTAATAAGAAAAAATGTTTTTATTATATCTAATTTTACTACTGTTAATTCATAGTGAAATTCCATTTTAATGATTTATTAAAACACTTTTTAATTTTTTTTTTACTATTTATTATTTCACGACCATTACCGATTGTTGGGATTTTCTACTATATGTTCTTAAGTACTATTGCAGGAATTTTCACAGTAGTAGTACCTACTTAACAAAACATAAGGGAAAATCCCAACATAAGAGTCAAATTAGCACTAACTTTCAAATTATATAGAATAACTGAAAAACACCCCCGTATTAAATTGTATACATATCCTAGCTTAAGAGAAAAATTTACCAGTCTGAAGATGGCCGTGACAGACTGAAACCGGTAATGGTCGTAAAATAATAAATAATGAAAAAAAGTGTTTTAATAAATCATTATTAAATATTTATATTTTCGAGGTTAGCAACTTATACCATTTATAATCATTAAGTTTTGAAAATAATGTCCTCAAGATGGCGGCCGTTAGCAGCAACACAACTGAAGTTTTGTATAGTTTGTTTAAACATATCGCGGCGTCATTGCCGCCGGACCATTGGTCTCTCTTAACCGCTCAGTCGGTCCTGCCGCACCCTGTATATTAATTTAAATAACCATTTTGAAGAAATAAATGTAATTTAATTTAAATAATTAATCATTTTTTTGCGATATTAGGAAATTTTAAATAAATTATAATACATTGAATTTTATCGTCTTAGGTTTTAGTATTTGACGAGATATGACTAGTCAATAATGTCAAGGAAATTAATAGTTTTTATAAACTTAATTAATTAAAAAAAATAATCAACCAATCGTTGATGTACTCTAGAGGTGTGCACTTCGTACAAGAAAAAAAATGCGCAATTCTGAGAAATATATATTTTTAAATAATATAGATTTAATATAATAAGATAAATACCTAGGTTGTAATTATGATTATTTCATTTTTTTGATGTTTCATTTGACGTTTGATATTCAGTTTCGATTCAGAAAAAGTGATACTTATATAAAGAAAGACAGCAAAAATGACGAGCTCGATAAAGTAACGACATTAAACAGACTGCGTAGGGAAAATGTTGATATAATGGTAAATCATCACGCGCAAGAAAGATGTGAACAGATTTACGAATACCATTTTGGGGCCCGTCCAATGACGAGCTTTAAACGTTAGTTAAAAAATAATGTGTTATTTTGTTTTATTCCAGAAACATTAAGAATGTACCCTCCTCTTCCATTCCTCTTCAGGTACTGCACCAAAGACTACACAATTCCTGGCACGAAATCTGTAGTAGAGAAAGGAACCTTGGTGGTCATCCCTATTATGGGGATCCAAAGAGATCCAGACATCTACCCTGATCCCTCCAAGTTTAATCCGGAAAGGTTCACCCCTGAAAATATGGCGAAAAGAAGCGTGTTCTCTCATCTCGCATTCGGAGAGGGTCCAAGAGTGTGCATAGGTGTGTTATATTAATTCTATTGGGATTTTTTTTGTGATATCGACGGGGGATGGCTAGAATGGGGTTTAAACCCTACTTTTAAAATATATTCCTTTCGAGTTATCTCCACGGTCTAGTCTTCTAAATCTGTGGTCTGTTGTCAAAGGTTAAAAGTTATTGTCGTTCGATAATTGAATAATTTAGAATCTCCACAGCAGCAGTTAAAACTGAATAGATATTTATAATTTAATGTCTTATATTAATGATAATATTACGCACAGAATAAAGTCTGTGTATACATGTTTTCGTATTAATTCTCAGGAACTAGTTTATTTAACATAATATTTTAAATGACTGGTAATGATTTGTAGAGACATGCACGAAGGTTATTTATTATGATTTTAATATTGTACTCCTTCAGTAATAATTTGTATTACGTTGGATGTATTATATAGAACTGGTTACAATATATTTATCGCTGTCTTGTATAGACAGTAATCTTGCCTACGTGCAATTAACTCGTGTACTTTATGTGGTGAACGTGACATAAAAGGCCCTTAAATTATATATAAGAACATGTATTTTAGTCGAATTAGTCGCATGCATTGCAGGTGTACTTTTTTGCTGTTAAATGCGACACACAGGAACTGTCGTACATGAGGCATTATGTATTCATTTATTTATAATACTTTTAAAATTAGCAATATTAACTTTGGTTAAAATTCATATTTTTATTTATTATCTTTGTTTTATTAACCACTTAATTGAGTTTAAATACATCTACCGGTTTCGAAAAATACCATTTTCTTCTTCAGGATATCATAACTAACTAAAACATATATTATTGTTTCTTTACCAGAATCTATTTAAAAAAAAACTATTTTTAAAAAAAAAAAAAAAATTTTTTTTAGTACCTAACTCAAATCATTACTTAATACAAATTTACTCGAATAATTTTTAGGAAAAAAATTAGAATGGGACTCGTAGTTAAATTTAGTTGGTTGTTTATAATATTTTGATCAGTTTTACACGCTTTATTTATTATTATCGAGTAAATTTGTATTAAGTAACAATTTGAGTTAGGTACTAAATTTATTTTTTAAATAGATTTTTTAAAAATAGATTCTGGTAAAGAAACAATAATATATGTTTTAGTTAGTTATGACATCCTGAAGAAGAAAATGGTATTTTTCGAAACCGGTAGATGTATTTAAACTCAATTAAGTGGTTAATAAAACAAAGATAAAAAATAAAAATACGTTTATTTATAAGTAAATGCACGTACATGGATTTTCGGATAATATTGTTATCCATGTTAGTGACAGGTAATGTTTAATCAATTCCATCTAACTCATACAACTATAAAAATATAGTTGTAGGGATCTATGGTGACTTTAAGTAATCTCGCTGTGGGATCGAACGGCGTGTGTACTGGTTTAAGTTTTTGTCTCTTTCTGTCCATTCTCAAGCTGATCTCTGAGTTCATCTCCAGATCAAAATATCAGTACGTGTACGTAGTATTGAGATGTACCTCAACTAAATCTCTGAGATTATCTCATCGTGTCTCTTTTCATGGACACGGGCCTTTAATGGATTCAGTAAATTATTACCACTGTTTGTCATGTGTAATTTTGAACTAAATGTTTACTTAAGAAATTGTAATAATACTAATATTTTAACATCTTTATAACTTAATACATAAAATAAATAAACAATTATTCCTTACGCAAACTTAAACCTCGCCATATTTTTGTTTCAGGAAATCGTTTTGGCATGCTGCAGGTAAAGTTGGCAATTCTGAAGCTGCTACTTCATTTTGAAATCTCTGCATGCGATGAAACAGACTTCAATCTGGTTTACGAACCAAAAGCTTTTCTCTTACATACCAAAGGGGGTATGTTTTTACGACTGAAGCGTAGAAAGGTGTAACATTCAAATATGTTATTATTTTATGTATCTACCTAAATAGACAGTTATATATTTTTTAGACCCATATATTGTATCTAACAAACAATTATTCAAGAGAAACTAAAACTCCAACAGTAGTCAGGTAAAGAGAAACTCAGTTGCGTAACCATGGTAATGCAGCCAATACGGTCAATGGAGCCACGTTAGACAAGAACCTAAAAGGTCGGTGTTCAACAATACTTTAGGTACTATTTCCACTAATAATAATAATAATAATAATAATAATAATAATACTAATACTAATACTAATAATAATAATAATAATAATACTAATAATAATAATAATAACAATACTAATAATAATAATAATAGTACGAATAATCATTCATAAAATCTAAAAATATGAAAATTTATAATTTAAATTACGGAAAAACATTCTTAATATATAGGGTGTAACAGACCTAGTATACAATTTTTTCGGGTGGATACCTGACAAAATTGTAAGTCGAAAATGTTCAAGGAATATGTGCAAATTATGAACCTTTACGGAAAAATATTATGGTTTGAAATTTTTATAAAATCATGTTAAGTTTTAAGTCTACGTACGTAAAAATAAATATTAGCGAAATGTATCCATTATTAACGTATATCTTTGATTCAGTACCATCTAAAATCTAACAAAAAATAGTCTGGCATCTCGAATTCAATGGCTTATAATTTTTTGTATTCAATATATAATTAGAAACAATAAAATATTTCAATTAATCATAATAATAGCATGTTTACGATTTTTTTGATTTGGTTGAGATTAAGCACACATTCCTTGAACATTTTAGACTCGTAATTTGGTCAGGTATCCACCAATAAAATATTGTGGACTAGATCTGTTACACCCTGTATGTATAGGAGTTGATCTCCTTGCATGTAGGTTGAGGCACCAGACCGTCGATGTAAAATGGAGGATATTTTCACTTGTAAGTGCATAAAAATAAAAGTTAAGTTAAGTTAGAATATTACACACGAAATAATTTCTTTCGTAATATTTAATGGATAAACGGGTGTTATTAAATATTATTACATCTTACACAGAATAAATCCGCAAGGAGCCTCCTTTTCCATTTTGCATTAGAAATCAATTTTTGTAGTTACGCCACTGGAGAAACTGTCCTGGTTGTTGAACATTTGGAAGTTGTCGTGGATCTGTGGCAAAGCTATGATGGACACTGCCCGTGGTCCAGCAACTAGGTAGGCTACAAAAGAAAACATGTTACTAGCTTTTGAGTTTCTGCGTAAATCGAGGCATAGAACGCGTAAAAAAATGATAGATATGTTCATATTTCAAACTTAAGGTTCATATTTGCAATACAGTATTATTGGATGAGGAGGTGCATATAAAACTTCAATGTCACAATTAGAAATCACTCAAAAAATGATAATAAAAATTATTCTAAAAAAAAAAGACTATCCAAGTATACAACTTTTCACTGATTTTAAAGTACCAAAAATAGTATACATATACAAAAAAAATTAATAATTTAAATTTTCTAAATTAAAAATCAATCAAATTTTAGAAGCGAATTCCAATCTACAAGATATAGAGATCAAATTGATATCCCAAAACTAAAATATATTAATTAATAATTTATCAAGGCATCAAATTTTTTAACTATCTCCCCATCATAATTAGAAAAATTACGGACTATCATAAATTTGTAACTGAAGTAAAAAAAAATGTACACAGACTAACTGAAACATAAATTAAGTCGTATATACTCCTCTATACACGAGTCTCACTCTCACAGAGAAGAAACAAATGTTAAAAAATATATATATTATATGTCCACTGATTATTCAAATGTATTATATTTTTAATATTAATTTAAAAAAAAATAAAAAAATTAAATAGGGAGATAGGATCCAAAAAACCGCGTAAAATGAGTACATCCAAAGTGAAAAAAATATATTTATAAAATTATTCATTCAAAATAAACTACATAATAGCGTACATAATTTTGTAATTTTATTCCTCTTTCGAACCATTTTCTCTTTCGGATTGGCTCGAAATCACCACTATCATCAAATTCATATCCAACAGCATGTTTTTCTATATTAATCCTGATTAAATAGTTTATAACTAATTATTGTGTTTTATTTTTGAGTAAATCCTTATAAATTTCTTGATACTGCGTGAAAATGCATCTAAGGCCATGTGGATGGATCTATGATTGTTCCAATGAGTCGAGAAAAATTCATTGAGAATGCAAACAATAATCATTGATTCCTTTCTATGTCACGTGAAAATTTTTAATTTTTCTTTAAAAGTTACCGTTAACGAGATATTCAAGAAAAACCGTTTTCGGTGACTTTTGACCCCACGTAAAATTTTTAGCAGCACTCGTATCGATGTTTTGACATTTTACTTAGAACCACAATACCATGGTGCATACAAAAATCCAGTTTTACAGTTTTATTAATTAATATGGAAAAATATTTAGAAAAACGAGGTTTTAAAGACGACCCAGAATATTATCAACAATTAGGGTTTAAAAAGCTAGTTATTGATTATGTTACAACAAAATACCCCGTATAAAATTAGCAATAACAAAAATAACTTTCTTATGAAGCTATTTATACACATAGTTAACGGGTACAATTTAACAGGGAATTGTTTTAAGACATATGTGCATTAAAATAATTACTTTAATCCATAAAACGAATTGCTTGTGAGTTACAATAATGAAAAATGACAAACATATCCTTAAATATGAATTAAATATATTAATTAGAAAGATATACATATAAAATCAATTTTATCGAAAAATATTGTTGTTGCGCCACCGGGATTCGAACCTGGATCTCTTTCCTAACCGGGGAAGGTGCATTATCCAACTATGCTACAGCGACAATATTTTTAGCGACAATTTTCGAACCTATATGTTACCTTTTTGATATTAATACATTAAATCGTTCCATAATTTGAAAGAGCCATCTACCTTATTTTTACAGAATCTCAAATACCTTTACTGTAGCATAGTTGGATAATGCACCTTCCCCGGTTAGGAAAGAAATCCAGATTTTTTCCATCATTTTTCGATAAAATTGATTTTATATAAATATCTTTCTAATTAATATATTTAATTCATATTTAAAATATCACAGACCGTCAGTTCTGAATAATCACAACTTCACAATAATAATGTGTTTTCCTAATAAACATATCCTTGTTTAATAAACCTAACCTAACTTTCCAAAATTTTTATTATTTTATATTATTATTTAATTTATTTGAACAAAGTATTATATTTGTTTTAATGTACGTATTAATATTTCTTATTACCATAACTCCATAGATGACACATTACATAACATTTTTATAGACAATAATTTCCTTAAAATGAGTTATAATAACCCCCTCGACCACCCCTGTAGTAGTGTCAAACTTCTACGGGGGTTGGGTAGTTATTAATGGTTCCTTTTATCACACATTTCTTCCTCATTTTAGTACATTTATCACCATTGCTGTTATTATTCTAGAAAAAAATCCAGTTGCTATTTATGATATTCACGACACTTTGTAAATAGCATTTTTTAACATACTAGACATATTTTTATACCATTGTTGATGATTTTTTAAAACACAAAATTAATATTATACGCGTCATTTCTTAGACTTGGCATCTGCATTCATCGTTCAATTGTTCACAAATATTGAAAGATAATATATTTAAAAAAATTATTTAAACCTTTGTTTTTAACCACTTTATGAATTAAATTTAACACACCAACCGGATTCGAAAAATATTATTTACCTAATCAGGATGTCAGATAAAATCATTAAAACCATATGACAAAATGTTATTTTTAAAATTCTATTTAACTTAAATATTTACGATGATGAAAGTTGTGGAAATTGACTTAATTTTCCGAAAACAGGTGGTGTATTCAATTTAACCCATAAAGTGATTGAAAAAAAAGTTTTATATTAAAATACAATTACAATAAATATTTAAAAAAAATGGAAATGTGTGTATTTAAAAAATAAATATTATTTCTGTACCTGTTTATAATACATAAATAAAAATTGGTGTAACAACATGGAATGAGACGCTAAATAAATCATCTACTATTAAAACAGAATTCAAATGAATAACCCTAATTATTATAGAAAGATGGAGTAAATTAAAGCAACCAAAAAAAGTAAAAATGCCTTTGTAAATGAAAAATATTTATATTTATATATATTACACTAAATCTTGAAAATGTCCATAAAGAATATTCTTTTTGATAATAAATGTATATGAAAACAGTAACTTTGGTAATGTTTCATATTCATAATTCAATTCCTGGGATTCAATTTAAGGAATAATCCGCCTTTGGTGTGCAGAAAGAAGGTCCTTGGATCGTACTCCAAGGGGAGCTTTGTATGATCAGAAAGGGAGACGTCAAAGTGTAAGAGAAGTGTAATCAGTGCTAACTTCACCTGGAGCATACCGAAACGACTTCCTGAAAAGTGAAAATATAAATTAAATAAACAAATTGTTTTCATCGGGATAGCTAGACCTTAGACGGCTATACCGAATAAACTACAATAAACTAAAGGGCAATCATAGGAGTGACAATTTGCGATACACTCCATAAGCGAGAGAAAGGACAATAAAAGTATTTTTGAGTCACACTGTTCTCGATCTCATTTCAATCTGCCGGTCTTCCCAGAATTTTCCATCATGAGATCCACACCCAAATGAAATTGCGGAAAAGTGAGCGATGATTTACCCCAATCAGTTCTTCAGTCATAATTAATAATATTAATTAATTAATTAATTTTAAATATATTAATTAGAAAGCTATACATATAAAATCAATTTAATCGAAAAATATTATTGTTGCGCCACCGGGATTCGAACCTGGATCTCTTTCCTAACCGGGGAAGGTGCTTTATCCAACTAAGCTACAGCGACAATATTTTTAGCGACAATTTTCGACCCTATATGTTACCTTTTTGATATTAATACATTTAATCGTTCCATCATTTGACAGAGCCATCTACCATATTTCATATTTAAAATATCACAGACCGTCTGTTCTGAATAATTACAACTTCACAATAAGAATGTGTTCTCCTAATTAATTAATTAATAATAAATAACAGTCGAAGGTTGTAAATTTACTAGTATCATATTCTATTTGCTTCTTTTATTGTTTTTTACAATTAATTAAGTTTTACCCTCAAATTAAAAGAAGAGCTGGTTTATAAAAGAGTTCATCTGCGACATAATTTCATTTTTTATGAATTAAATCGCGGTTGTAGTGTTGCTCAAACCGCTTGTCGGATCAATGCAATTTACGGACATGGCTTTGTTTCTTCTTTGTTATTTTTAGGAGGGAATGATACTTACAATATATAAATAATAAAATTTATTTAGAAGAACACATTCTTATTGTGATAAATAATAAAGTTGTATCAATGTGTCCAAAATTTAATAAAAATGAATTGATAATTCTGGCGTCTGCTATCAGTTTACTCAGAGGTATTTGATATTCTGTAAAAATAAGGTAGATGACTCTTTCAAATTATGGAACGATTAAATGTATTAATATCAAAAAGGTAACATATAGGTTCGAAAATTGTCGCTAAAAATATTGTCGCTGTAGAATAGTTGGATAATGCACCTTTTCCGGTTAGGAAAGAGATCCAGGTTCGAATCCCGGTGGCACAACAACAATATTTTTCGATAAAATTGATTTTATATGTGTATCTTTCTAATTAATATATTTAATTCATATTTGAATGTACTTCATATATTTAAACGTAAATATCATTTTGTGACTTTATTGTAATTTGTATTATTTATATAGCGAATCGGATCTACTACAAACAATCCGATTACGCTATAATAATCTTATTTTTATTATATTTAAATAAGTATAAATAATTATTCAATCAACCATAATATCAATAATAAATTTAAATCTTATTTTTTTAATGTATACATTTTATTAATCATGTTAGGCTAGAGTGTGCAGTTACCATAATTGTGTTGTAAATATGAGTATCCTTTTAAAATGCCAACTGATAAATTGTTTTATTTTTGAACCAATGTGTAACACTAATCACTTTATTACATATTAATATTGTATAAGAAATTCCCATCATTTATTTAAAATACTAAATGGCTTAAAATAATGATTTTTATTAATTTTTAATAAACATATAAATTAAATCATTTAAAAAAATTCAAAAACCTAGCTTCCGAAAATGTTATCGATTCTTCTGCACTATTGAATTTATATATGAACTTATTTTAAATATTTGAAGGTGCATTATCCAACTATGCTACAGCAAAGGTATTTGAGATTCTGTAAAAATAAGGTAGATGGCTCTGTCAAATAATGGAAAGATTAAATGTATTAATATCAAAAAGGTAACATATAGGTTCGAAAATTGTCGCCAAAAATATTGTCGCTGTAGCATAGTTGGATAGTGCACCTTCCCCGGTTAGGAAAGAGATCCAGGTTCGAATCTCGGTGGCGAAACAATAATATTTATCGATTAAATTGATTTTATATGTATATCTTTCTAATTTATATATTTAATTCATATTTTAAATAATAACATACCTATGCATACTCGCGGTCCTTCTCCAAAAGGTAAATGTGTAAATGGGGGTCTCTGTGCCGTGTTTTCGGGATTAAATCTCTCCGGATCGAACTTCTCTGGATCCGGATAGAAATCTGGATCTCTCTGAATACCCAGAAGAGGGATTATGACCAATGTGCCTTTTTCTATGACGAGCTTGCTCCCGGGGATGGGGTAACTCGTGGTGCATCCCCTGGACAGAAACGGAATCACGGGATATTTCCTCAACGTCTCTGAAAATCAAACAGAAACATGAATTGATATTTTAAACCTTCTTTCATCTTCTTCTTTTCATCAAGTGATTTGTGTTAAATTATCACGTTTAATTTTATAAATAACTAGACTTTCAGTGTGGTGATTACTGATGTAAGGGGGAATGGGAGTACCATTGTTTTGCACAGGCCCTAAAGAGTAACGATGTATACAACATTTAGTCTAGGTAAGAGGGTCCAGTAGATCTTCTTACATGTTGAATTTCACCGCCAGGGTCCATGTAGGTTCTCTTTAAAGTATTATACATTCTAAATATGAATTAAATATATTAATTAGAAAGATATACATATAAAATCAATTTTATCGAAAAATATTGTTGTTGCGCCACCGGGATTCGAACCTGGATCTCTTTCCTAACCGGGAAAGGTGCACTATCCAACTATGCTACAGCGACAATATTTTTAGCGACAATTTTCGAACCTATATGTTACCTTTTTTGATATTAATACATTTAATCGTTCCATTATTTGACAGAGCCATCAACCTTATTTTTACAGAATCTCAAATACCTTTGAGTAAACTGATGGCAGACGCCATAATTATCAATTCATTTTTATTAATTTATTAATATTAATTAGAAAGATATATGTATATCTTTATATATATAGAAAGATATATATATCTTTCTAATTGATATGTTTAAAATATCACAGACCGTCTATTCTGAATAATTACAACTTCACAATAATAATGTGTTCTCCTAAATATTATATATGCTACTCCTATATCTATGGCGTATCTAAAAACTGTCAAAATGATTTCGCTGATATGCTAGTTTATTACTATTTAAATGTATTTCTCAAAAAAATACCTACAGCTGCATTCCATTAGAAATTCTGTAATTTACATCACCTGTACATCTTCTCATGTCGGATTATTTTTATGCTATGGTCTGTATTCTCAATTTACGAACATTTAAAGTATTTCATTGTTTGGAAGGACCGTTGCCATTGTTTTTCTATGTACATAAAAAAGTTATCAGTACGATATTGGCATGCATTTGCAGTAATGCAACGTAAAATTTTTACAAATAACCTGTGATTTATTGATTTTTAAGTACTTCAAAACTGTGACAAACTAATTGTCTCATTTTTAATATTAAAGGTTACACTTCAATGTTATTCAAGCTAGCTAGGCCTGTATTCACGGTATGAGACGATGGGACAAAGATCAGATATATAATTTAGATAAATCTTAGTACCAGTCTCACTATAATCCAACGTGGGATAAACTTATAAATCTGTTTGAGATTGATAGAGAGAGACAGACAAAAAATTCGCAAACTCGTATATATGAAATTCGATTTGACAGTTTCATTTTGACTGCTGTGGAGATTCATATTTACCCAGCTGATGAATGAAATATCTAAGGTCAATGAACTGATATTTGACAATCGTTTGACGTATAACAAGTGTGAAGAGAGACGGGCGACAGCAAACATGGTGAACTACGATAGCTGAGAGTTGTCTCCACAGAATCTCATGACTAAAGTTGTCCTTCCAAAAATGCTGGGAAATATCTAAATAAATTTAAGGTTTTCCAAATACAGGGCAATCGATGAAGCGGCCACTAATGCAATTTCAATCAGGCAGTAAGTCGCAGTGTTCCACTGGGTACCAAATATTGTTTAGCACATTCGCGAGGTGCACTCGTTAAAACCGTGGGCGAGACTATGGAAATATCAAAAAGTTAGTAATCCATTGAAAAAATACTAAATCAGTATTCCAAGAATTGTTCATGTTACCTTGCACGACGTACGTCAGATACGTCATCTTGGCTACCGCATCGTACGTCACTTTCCCCTTAGTTTCTGCCAGCTCTCTTTCAATTTCTTCCCTCGCTAGCTCTTGGACGTCAGGGTTCTTGGCCAGCTCCAGAAAGGCATAGCTGGCCGCGGTGGAAGAAGTCTCGAAGCCGGCGATGAAGAAGACGAACACCTGTGCGGCCAATTCATTCATAGTCAGACTCTGTCCTAAAATAAAACATAATATGTAATATTGTAATGTTTTACCTCTATCATCGTATTTAATATTGCACCTCCTTTACAGTTTTAGATGATACTATGTTAACAAACAATACAAAATTCAAAAAAAACAGTACGCAGATATCGAAACTTGATAATTAAAAAATTAATTAACATATTTGGCTATAGACATTTAGATATCTTATGTATACTGCAATGTATAGAACACATGCTTTGGTGATTTATCCGTAGACGCTTTGCTAATACTTGTTATAATAATAATATTAACATTGGATAATTAATAAAGCGCCATTTCAGTAAAATAAAAATCACCTCACGGGCGCTTACGTGGAAGAAGCAAAGTGTTAGCATACATACTTTTACTGCATTATTATACCAGCGACCCTTGCCCGGCGTTGTTCAGGAATTAGCGTGGTGCTGGTGAGGGAGATTAAGGGGGTTGTTTGGGGAAACATGGGGTTGGGTGTGAGGTTACGTGGGCGATGAGGGGGTAGCAGTGGAGAGGGGAGAGATATGCTTGCCGAGTTTTGCTGATTTTTGTTACCGCTGGGTGATATCTTGCTTAATTACATTAAATACATTTTTATATATACGTATTGTTGCGTAATGGCATAGATGCCGGAAGAAACAGGATTCGGAAGGAAGTTCCACTCACCACAATTCGTTCTCCTGGCACCTCCAGGCGGACTGTAACTTTAAGTTTTGACACTATCTCCGTTCAGGATCTTGAATGATTCAGATTGCACTAGATGGTCACGTAGACACACTTCTCACCTCTTTTTTACACTGCGAAATCTTTTATAACCGTACCGGTTCAGGGTCGCCGATTGACTGACTCGGCGGCAGGTAAGGAAGGGGGGGGAGGTGGAAGGCGCAGTCATCATCATCCTCGCTCAAGCACAAATATATGTCCCAAACACGTATAATAAAATAAATAGCTCTAATGTAATATTCTTGGAACAACAACAATTGCTTTGTGATATGATTATCAATAATTCATTATTAATAATTGCTCAGCTATCTGTATTAGATATGGCAATATAACAATTTGTTTTCATATTAGTTACTACTTACTCGTAGTTACCCACCACAAATACTTTTACGGTTTTGTTTTTATCTATGCTTATATTTTAAATACTAATATGATACATTGTTTCCTGAAGACGATACCATCAAGGTATCGAAACATGTTGATTTATCAATAAATAGTGGTTTATATAATATGTGGCCACAAAGTAATTTTGCTAATATGTTTGAAGTAAAATATTTTTAAAGTTAGAATATTTTTTCGGTTGTTGGGTAAATTTAATGCACACAATTTTAGAACAAAAATGCAAATATTTACCTGTTTTAGAATCCAAATCCTTCATATCAATCAACAATTGGAGAAAATCATTTCTGGTAATATTGTTATCCTTTCTGTGTTTAATTGTTTCGGGAACGAGGCTGGTGAAGAACTTTGTCACTTCGGGAAAGTTGACGCTCAATCGCAATGTGGTCATTACAGATGGAGCGACGAAGCGCAGCGTATCGGTAACTGTCTTCAAAACGCTTGTGCTAAAAAATTTTTTACCCATTTTCCTGAACTCAGCATCGGGGTCCTTGAAGCTGTTCATCTCTATACCGAAAGCGCAGGAGCCTATAACATCGGTGGAAAATTTGGCGATGATTTCTTTGATTTCGATTGTATTACCGGTTCCCACATTTTGCCGAACGTACTCCAGCATAGTCTCAGAACACGAAAATATTGTCTCAAACATGTACTTTATTTTACTGGATGTAAACGTCGGGGTTAGCTTCACTCTCATCCTCTTCCAAGCTTCGCCCTCTAAATTAAAAAGATGCTGCGATAGAGGATCTCTTTCTTTGTCAGACTTGAAACCGTGACCCTGGAAGTATTGCTGGTCTTTTAAGAGCACTTTCTTAATTATTTCCAGATCATTGATTACGAGAGATTTTGTGTGTAGTAAAAATATGCCAGTACACGAGTGCTGCTTGGTTTCTTTGTAGATTTTTTCGAAAAATTGCCCCAAACTTAGATATTGCGAGATGGTCTGTCCCAGGTTTCCGATAGGAAAAGTAGCTGGTACACTGTGGAATCCTTGTCTCTTCCAATAACCAAATCGATGTTTCATCCATAAGTAAAACAATCCCAAAAAAAATGACACAAACATCAAAAAGTTTACAAAAACTGTCGAATTGAGTAAAAACATGATTTTTTTATTTTTCAAGTTTGTGTATATTTGTCTCAATTTAATTATTTTGATTGTCATGAAATAAAAACTGTAAACACTATTCACTACAACTGCCGAAATGTAATTAGCGATATGAATGGCTAACACTACCATTTGTACCACAACACTGAGATTAATGACAGATGCGGGCATTCGCATCACAGGGACGAATGAAACTATAAACAGCAACCAGATAACGAGGCCCCTATCTAGGGCTTTGAAAAAACAGTTTAAAAAACGATTATCGGTTTTTTTCGAATCAAAAACCGGTTAACCGGTTTTAATAGTCCTCGAAAAATTAAGTAATTTCGCATGTTTCAAATTTTTAATTAAAAAAAAAAATGCAAGAAATAATTTGTTTAAAATTATGAAAAAAAAAATCTAATTTCATTGCTCATAAATATAGTATGCATGGTAAAATCACCAAAAAACGATAATGAAATGCACGAAAATTAGTATGAATTTTGTAAATAATTAATGTGCAAACATTAATTACATTTTTATTTTTGTTTGCATTGTACATTGTACAAAACAAATAATAAATTGTGAATAATTTTAAAAAATCATTAAAGTGGCAGCATACGTAGTCACGAGTTCTGGCAAACTCCCGTTTTACAAACATATCATCTCTTTTGAAGGATTGTCTTCTTTGCTGGATTTTCTATTGAGTCATTATTTTTCAAGTCGATGCCGTGTTTCGCTTTTAAGTGGTTTGTCAGGGTCCCTACCTTACGTTTGATATATTTACTACATGTTGGTACATTTTGATGTCTCTGTCGCCATATTCTTGATGAAGAAACACTAAACGCCGGATTTTTTCAAATTCATTTTTGATTGGTTCTAAAAAAATAATGTTGTTAATGTTTGTTAACTTCTATATTCTTTTAACAAACAGTTATAATACAAATACGAGTGTAATATAACGAATCGAAAACCGCATATATAAGCGATGTTTAGTAATATTGTAATAAATATTTTATTATTTCGATTATTTTTATTTCACAATGACATAATAACATAACATAACACAATAACATAATGATGTTAATGTTTATATGATGTGAATTATTTAGTTAATTAAAACAAATTTAATAAAAATTCATAATTTAAATAATTCATAAATATTAAAAACAATGAGATCATTAATTTATATTATAGGCATATTATCTAATGGACTTGTTGATTTGATGAGATTTTGTAATTTATTCCAATCTACTTTTTACACATACTGATAACACAACATCCAAACGCTAGATTTGCGACTGATTTTTCAACGTGAAAAAGATTACATTTTAAGGTAGAGATGAGGTAACATTGTTTGAATGTATTTTTAATTGTTTATTAATCATTATTTCTAATCACATAATCTATCTCATGATTTAATCTTTCAATTTAATTGAACGGGTACTTGATGGCTGAAGAATATTGGTTATTTTAATATTTACCTCAACCGGCTGACTACTTATCAGGCCGAGCCTTTCACAAAAAAAAGATGACCTGTAGTAACACTTTTTGAAATGGTTTTTTTTGAGAAACGGCCCTGTTGCTTCGCTAAGAAATTTGCCCATCGATTTTGTGCGTTATTTATAATTTTTGAAAAAATAAATAATATTCTTCATTTAATTAAAAAAATAATCGTTAAAAATCGGTAAACCGCGTCAAAAAAACCGGAAACACTTTTTTTTAAAATGACCTAAAAACCGGTTAATTAGTTTCGGTTTTAACCAATTTGGTAGCCCTACCCCTATCATATCTCGAGTATAGTGTTGTGTAAATATTAGTATCAGTATGAAGCGAATCTTCATCTTATTTTTCAAATATTTAGTAATACCTATTTTTTTCTTTTCTGTTGAATTTTTTTTTCTTCAACATTTTTGGTATGTATTTGAAAATATATACCTGTAATCTAGGAAAACGTATCTTAAGAGAAAAATATATGAATATAATGAGTTGTAAGTAATAAAAAAATATTTTTGCATTACGAAAATGAATCTGTTGTGAGAAATATTTATTACAAAATTTGTTTTGCGTGCGTTTTATAAATTATACAGCTCGGATAAGAAAATTAATTTTTTCTATGTCATATTTTTAATATTTTTAATAAGATAGTAGATCCGGCTAGTTAACAAGATAAGTGTAGATCAATACTTCAGAAATATTTGATTGAAATCAGATAAGAATTGGTAAAATTATCATATCCACAAAATCAACAATCGATTTTTTAATCTAGTAGATATTGTATTTTATTTTGATTTATCTTGTTTAATTTTCTTTCAAACTACTCATTTTCAATTAGTATGCACTATCGATAGAATTATTTTCCGGAGATGATTTAAAATATTTGCTATAAATTGCAAGTCTGCTAATTAAAATGTTAATTATTTATAAAATTATTGCAAATATGCATGTCGGTATGATTGTGTACTGTTATTTTTTATAACGAATTATTACTTAACATCAGTATGTTATCTAGTTATGACGGATACATATTTGCTCCAATTTATTAATACAATAGTTCAGAATATTTTAATGAAATCTATACACACTGCGGGGATTTAATTAAATAAAATACAATCACTTTGTATGAAATCACGAATTTTATTATACGCCAACCGGACAGCTTGGCTCAAGCTTCGTCAGGGCGTATTTAAAACTAACAATAAATACAAAAATAGTACACTTATATATATATACATAAAGAGGGAGATAGAATATAAACTTGCTTGTGAATGAAAGAGACAGAATACATATGCAGTTAAATAGAACATCAAGGGAGACAGAATATAAAATTACATGAGAAAGAGAGAGACAGAATACATATACAGTTAGACGGAACAGATTTTGATATGGAGATAAACTCAAACATCAGCGTGAGATTGGTAAAAGAGACAAAACTAAATTTTCAAATTTGACAATACTATTATTATTATTATTATTATTGGTTGGTCGTTTAATTTGGTATTTCACCATATTATCAAAATAAAATAACAAAAATTGAGACTAACATTCATAATCCTAAAACCTTTCAAAAACATTTTTTTTCCATTTATTAGAAAATACTGGACATTTATTTATTAAATTGTAACAAAAAAACTATTTTTGTTGTGTGATTTGTAGTAAGTTTTTACTTTAGTAAAAAAATTACTAAATGATTTTTTTTTTTACAAAAATGGGTTGTTTGATCGTTAGCAAAAAAATATTTACATATCCCGTAGTAAACTCATTTTACTCTGCGATATCCGATAGTAAAAACGAGAATCGATAGTTAAATATGGCGGACTTTTCACAGCTGTTCCACAAGTCATCTGACACATTGATACTTTGAAAGTTGAATTATACGATATATAATCATTCAATATTTCGCTATTTTAGTGATGAGAGTTCGTCCGATGATAATCTCGTTGTTTAATATACATTATTACATTTAATACGAAAAAAATTCACCATCAAAGTGACAGATATCGAACGCCTAGGCGAAAAAATCCATAGACAATGCATAAAATAAAGCATATTTTATGATTATTTGTCGCGCCTGTAGACATCTCCATCTATACTTTGACAGTGGTAAATTGGATGTGTCAACAACCCGCAAAGGATTTTTACTATGGGCGTTACTACTGATCACGCATCTGATTTATCATTTTCACTTTTAAAGTTTATTTAAAATAAGTGAATAGTTTATTGTTTGTATTCGTATTATCGAGCGCGTGTACTTTATCCGCTGTGCCGCTTTATTATAGAATCTGGACTAATAAGTAACTAAATTAAATATACACTGCAGTCACTCACGATAATATATTTATTAAATTACAATTATATAAAATGGGTCGTCGCCATCTGCGCCAGTCTGCGTCTCGGTACGGAGAGAAGTAATGCTTGGCAATGTGTCGGTTATAAGTGATAAGCTAAACTGTTATTGTGAAATTTGTGTGTGATTGTACCGATGATAAGTAACGGATTATTCGCAATACGGCGAGCAATCACTGATGCAGTGGAAACTAAACCTCTAACGGTAAAATATCAGTTACCAATCATCGTTATAAAAGAAATACCAAACGCACAATCAGTCACAATAACATTTAGCTCATCATTATTGGCTATAGTTATATATAGCGGCATCTGGCGAAGACGGCACATGTATTTTTTCACCAAAGGTTTACAACATATACAGGGTGTTTTATAAGTCTTAGGAGTCATCGCGCAGCATTGGTCGAACCTCACAATAACTGACGCATGGCGGCTGTGTCCTTCTGATGTTCTTATCGATGTGATATGTGCCGTTTTCGCTAGATGCCGCTATATATAATTATAGCCAATAGTGATGAGCTAAACGTTACTGTGACCGTAATTGTGCGATTGGTATTTCTTTTATAACGATGATTGGTAACTGATATTTAACTGTTAGAGGTTTAGTTTCCAGTATATCACTGATTGCTCGCCTAATTACGAATAATCATCGTTACAATCAAACATAAATTTCACAATCACAGTCACAATAACGGTTAAAATAACGATTTAGCTCATCGCTAGTGTATATGCTTTGCCTTCTTTTATTAATTTTTAAAATAAATATATTGTAAGAAATTTACTTTACCACTCGGCCTTTCAGAGCATGAATTCCCTTTTTGGCTGACACCCACAGCGGATGTGTTTTAGGGTAGTTCGTAGCGTCCGCAATCTAATATGTAATTGACTTTATGCTAACTTTCCACTATGACTGTCTCCAGCTTTCACTTAGTAAGTAGTTTACCAGATAAACCAGTGTCTTTACTTAATTGTATCCATATCTAAGCCTGGACTTAAAACGCATGTGGCCTGTAGCGTTATATGTGACTATTCTAATACACCATAATAGTTACTGTTTATGTAAATGCCTTCGATAGCTAGTTCCCAGGTTTCCGATTAACAATAAGCACACATATGATGTATGAACTGCACTAACCTTTTTATGTATGCTGTCTTTCTGGTCTGATGTTATTGTTCTTTTAGCTGGGTTGTCTTCTTTAGATTTCGACCGACCGAAGCGCGCACTGGTGGTTTATTTGGACCGCTGGACTGGTCGAAGCACGGGATGTAAAAAGAATTACGCCTGTCGGTTACCGTCTTCTTAGGTTTCCCAAAAAAGGGCGGCAATACTCACACACACACACACACACACACATGTACATTATTATAAAACAAGAAAACCGGTGGTGCCAATCGAAGTGATATGGCGCGTAAACAGTCACAATCAACCATTTAACATTTGCTATAAATCTAAAAGCTCGCCGAATTACGAAATATACCATACATAATATATAAACAAATTAGTAACCAATAAATAGAGTCACGATCCTTTACTGAATTTAGTTTCTGGGTGTCAATTTAAGGAATAATCCGCCTTTGGTGTGTAGAAAGAAGGAACTGGGGTTGTATTCCAAGGGGAGCAATGTTTCATCAGAAAGTGAGACGTCAAAATTCAGGAGAATTCTTGCCAGCGCCAATTTCACCTGCAGCATACCGAATCGACTTCCTAAAAAATTTAATGTAGGTTTTTTTTTTTTTTTTAGGAGAACACATTCTTATTGTGAAGTTAATGTTAAGTTAAGAATGTGTTCTCCTAAAAATAATAAAGTTGTATCAATGTGTCCAAAATTTAATAAAAAATGAATTAATAACTCTAGCGTCTGCTATCAGATTCACTCAAAGGTATTTGAGATTCTGTAAAAATAAGGTAGATGGCTCTGTCAAATGATGGAACGATTAAATGTATTGATATCAAAAAGGTAACATATAAGGTCGAAAAATTGTCGATAAAAATAGTGCCGCTGTAGCTTAGTTGGATAAAGCACCTCCCCCGGTTAGGGAAGAGATCCAGGTTCGAATCCCGGTAGCGCAACAACAATGTTTTTATTTTTCGATAATATTGATTTTGTATGTATATCTTTATAATTAATACATTTAATTCATATTTAATGTAGGTATTTAATTTCGTTACCTGTATATGTGATTTATAAATTTGATTAGATAATTAGGTTCGATTTAATATACCTATGCACACTCGCGGCCCTTCTCCAAATGGTAGATGTGTGAATGGGAGTCTCCGTGCCGTGTTTTCGGGATTAAATCTCTCCGGATCGAACTTCTCTGGATCCGGATAGAAGTCGGGATCATTCTGAATACCCAGAATGGGAATTACGACCAATGTACCCTTTTCGATGACTCGTTTGCTTCCGAGAATCGGGTAATCCGCAGTGCATCCCCTGGACAGAAACGGAATGACGGGATACATCCTCAATGTTTCTGTAAAACATCGATAGAAAGCATTGATACTTTTATTTCTTAGATTTTTTTTCTATCTAGTATCTCATATTATGTTGAATTTGTATTATTTTATATTAATAATAACATTGTTTTAAGGTTTTTCATATTTTTTGCATACTTTACATTGTTGTTTTCTTTCATTTTAATACAAATTATTAGAATTGGAGTTGTGCATAAATTTAGTTGGTTATTTATAATATTTAGGTTAATTTTACACCCTTTAATTATATCCAATGATTCTAAATTATTCAATTACAGTACAAAATTGTTTATATATAAAACGAACAATCCCAAATTTTTATCATTTTCTAATAAATGATTGGAAAATTCTAAAAAACCATTACTATTTAAACATTTTAATTGCTTTTTGACTCTTATCATCGTAACAATTTAAGTTAGGTAAGTACTAGATTTATTTATTAAATAATGATTATTTTTTAAATTAATTTAAAAACATTTGAACTATTTGACATGTGGTTTTAGTTAGTTTATTTTACATCCCGATGAAGGAAATGGTATTTTCGAAACCGGTTGGTGTATTAAATTTAACTCATAAAAGTAATTAAAAACAAAGTTATTAATAATTAATATTCGTATTAGTATAAAATAACAAAGTAGATAAATAGTAAATACTAATTTAATGTATTAATTATAAATATTTTTTTATTTATAACTACACAATATATGTTTGGACTGTGCCCGTCTCACTAGAGAAATTCTTTGTATAAAATCAATTTTGTCGAAATATTTATAATTACTACATTAAATTAGTATTTAAAACATCACAGACCGTCTGTTCTGAATAATTAGAACTTCACAGTAAGAATGTGTTCTCCTAAATAGATAGATAGTGATTGAAATGGAGGAGGGGAAAGATTGTTAATGATACCAACATAATTTGGCGATCTGATTGATAATATTATTTAGGATTATCTATGCCCTAAATGGGGGCGACCAAAACATATAATATATAGGCCTAACAGATTCATAGAGCCTTGCATTTTTGTCACCATTTTAGGTATATATTTTCGATATATATTCTGTCTCTCTCTTTTACATATAATTTTATATTCTATCCCCCATGATTTTCTATCTAACTGTATATGTATTCTGTCTCTCTCTTTCACATGTAATTTTATATTGTATCTCCCTCTTTATGTATATATAAGTACACTACTTTTATATTTATTGTTAGTTGAAGACACGTCCTAACGAGGCTTGAGCTAAGCGAAACAGTTTGGTGTGTAATAAAATTCGTGGTTTCATACAAAGCGATTGTATTTTATTTAATCTAAGGAGATATAATGTTTCCTATGAAGAATACGCTAGTAAACTATTACTTGTATATATTAATAAGGTAATACTAATGTTGGATCTTGTACATGGTACTCGCCTCTGACGCTTCACATTATTCCTGTTCAGATCATCGTAACTTATTAGTGACCGAGATACGTGTGTGTAGAAAACAACTCTAATAACCTAACGTTATTTTCGATTTTACCTTTACGGAGTAGAATACATTAAATCTTTATAAATTCAAGAAAAGTACATGTATCAGATCAAAAAATACTACGGGTTTTCACGTTACCTTGCACGACATACTTCAGATACGTCATCTTGGACACCGCATCGTAGGTCACTTTCCCTTCAGTTTCTAGCAGCTCTCTCTCTATTTCTTCTCTCGCGATCTTTTGGATGTCAGGATTTTTGGCCAGCTCCAGGAAAGCGTAGCTGGCCGCGGTGGAAGAGGTCTCGAAGCCGGCAAAGAAGAAGATGAACACCTGTGCAGACAACTCGTTCATGGTCAGATTCTCTCCTAAAAAAAGATACATTTCAACAATTTATCAGTGGAATTGAAAATACATTTCAGATTCTTTGAAACAAAACTTTTTATTCTCAGCGTCTTATTCTGTACCTGTTTTGTTTTTGTAACCCTGGATAATATTATTAACCCTCCGCAAACCGTGACAAAAAAGTAATAATTAAAAATAAAAATTCTTAGGTTTCCATCAGAGTTTATGATGGTCCGGAAGATTAGCACAGAAAAGAGTTATAATGTCAACTTGTGTTATCGTGAGGAATGCGTAATTTTTAAGCATTTTAAATGAGAAAGAGACTTTCACTAATTTTAATGGCTATAAAATAGCTGTTATCGTACTTTTATTTTAAATATTGGGTATTAAACAATCTGATGGTACGGACGTGAGCTCCGTCGGCAAATATTAACGATCTGTACCGAGCGTTAGATCTGTGATACTGCATAACTACGGAATGGTTCTAGGTGATTGATTGGTAAGCGAGTAGTAGGTTTATTTATATATAATAGATAGTTGTACAATTGATTTATTACACTCGAATAAATAATTATTCAGTATTTGCCATGCTTCACACCATCAGCGAAGAAATATTTGTTCTATATAACTCTATATACATATATTCCATATGTCTTCGACCAAACATCTAAAAAAAAAACACGCTGTAATTTACTATGCAGCAAAAAAAAAGTTTTTTTTTATTATAGGCGTATTTTGAATTTACTTTTCATATTTTTTAGTTAATTTTAAATAAAAAATTGTAAAAATAATTAATATGACAATGTACTTCTTTGGATTGTCAGTGTTTGTTATATATTTAACAAAATATACATTTAAAAAAAACTTTTTGTAATGTTATTTCTGGTTTTGAAATTTTGTAAAAATTGTTTTTTTTTGTTTTTTTATTTCAACACCCGCTTACATAAAATACGACATCGTCATTTAATTGATTATTTAAAAACGACCCGAATATTTGAGGAAGACTGTTATGTTATATATATAATATGTGTATTGTATAAAATATTATACGAATAATTTAAAAGTTTTACATTATTTTTCACGTAACAACGTCTGTGACAACTATTGTTCTAATACTATAAATTAATAAAATTATGTGCATTCTTATTTATATTACATGTACTGCATACTAATGTATTTATAGTTTTAGAAATTTTTTGTGTAAAATAATAAATAAATAACACTTAAAACTATTTTTCTCATTCGATATACCCCTTTTACTTATTGTTTTTTTTTTGTTTTAAATACACGTATTTATTTTATTTGGAGGTAGCTCAATTGATTTCTTTATGTATTTAATTTAACAATTATTACTATGTGAAATGATTTTAATCAAATAAATTTGTAAAAGAAAAAAAAATAGTAGCTATATTTTTATTGTATAATCAAAATAATGTCATCACGCGCCGCTCGGGCGTCTTCGCCGATTTAACCCGCAAATTGGTTTCTAATTTCTTTACCAAAATTCAGTTGGTTGCGTTCTACACGATCGCCTTAATAATATATTCTAATTAACTTCTTAAAGGAGTTATCAATATTAATTACCTATTTCTCATGCCAAACGGATTTCTTATAATTAACTTATTGCATGAAATTGTATCTCTTATTATATTTTTATTACCTCCGTCATACTTGGATCTTATTGTAATATCCTTCATTCTCTGTCTAATTTATATATTTTAAATAATTACTTGTAAACAAAAATATTTTTTCAATAAATAAATTTATTTAGTATATCTTTCGAATTGATTAATTTAATTTGTACTTTTAAAATTAGCAATATTATCTTTGTGGTTAAAATTCATATTTTTATTCATTATCTTTGTTTTATTTTGAGATGTTTGAACAATAGTGGGTTTTCAGAATTTTCTAATCATTTGATAGAAAATTATCATGGTTTTGATAAAAAATTGGGATTGTGATTGATATAAACGGTGTTGGTCACAAATTAAATAATTTGGAATCGTTGGAGATAAATAAAGCGTGTAAAACTAATCAAAAAATTATAAACAACCAACTAAATTTAACTACGAGTCCCATTCTAAAATTTTTTTCTAAAAATTATTCGAGTAAATTTGTATTAAGTAATGATTTGAATTAAGTACTAAAAAATTTTTTTTTTTAAAAATAGATTCTGACAAAGAAACAATAATATATGTTTTAGTTAGTTATGACATCCCGAAGAAGAAAATGGTATTTTTCGAAACCGGTAGATGTATTTAAACTCAATTTAGTGGTTAATAAAACAAAGATAATAAATAAAAATATAATTTAATTTGTATTAAATTACCACATAACTATATTCTGAAATTACAACTTCACAACAAAAATGCGCATAATTTAATAACTAACATTAATATTATTTACACATGCAACACACCTGTTTTAGAATCCATATTCTTCATATCAATCAATAATTGAAGAAAATCATTCCGAGTAATGTTGTACTCCTCCCTGTAGTTAATTGTTTCGGAAACAATGCTGGTGAAGAACTTCGTCACTTCGGAAAAATTAATACTTAAACGTAAAGTGGTCATCACAGACGGAGCTATGAAGCTAATCATGTCAGTAATAGTCTTCAAAACACTTTCGCTGATGATTTTTTTGCCTATTTTTCTGAACTCTGCATCGGGATCCTTGAAGCTGTTCATCTCTATACCGAAGGCGCAGGACCCGATAACGTCGGTGGAAAATTTGGCGATGATTTCTTTGATTTCAATTACGTTTCCGGTCCCCACGTCCTGCTTGAGGTACTCCAGCATGGTCTCAGAGCATGCATATATGGTCTCATACATGTACTTTATTTTACTGGATGTAAATGTCGGGGTTAGTTTTACTCTGATTCTCTTCCACGCTTCGCCCTCTAAATTGAAAAGATGCTGTGACAGGGGATCCCTTTCTTTGTCAGACTTAAAACCGTGACCCTGGAAGTGTTGCTGGTCTTTTGAGAGCACTTTCTTAATTAGCTCCAGATCATTGATGACGAGAGATTTTGAGTGTACTAAGAATATGCCGGTACACGAGTGCTGCTTGGTTTCTTTGTAGATTTTTTCGAAAAATTTCCCTATACTTAGATCTTGTGCGATGACTGGTCCCATGTTCCCGAAAGGAAAAGAAGCTGGTAAGTTATGGAATCCTCGCCTTTTCCAATAATTAAATCTGTGTTTCATCCATAGATAAAATATCCCCAGCGAAAACGACACAAATAATAAAAAGGATACGAAAACTGACGAACTGAGCACAGACATGATTTATAATTTATTGTGTTTGTTTATATTATAGTGATCAATTTTGTTATTTTGAAATACTGTTCACAACGACTGCTGAAAAATATTAAACTGTGTGAATTGTAAAACCTCTATTTATACTGCAAAACTGTTTACAAGAAATATGTACATAAAATATGCTAGAACGATTATGTAAGTGTGCTATGCAAGTGTAAGTAACTCATATCCTGAAGATAAGCATATAGATTTAAACTACGAGATGTTTAGTATACTATTAATGATATTACGTTTAATCATCTTTCATATAAAACCTAATCCTTTTTCATAATCTCGTTATGCTGTTAAAATATTATTTTATAAATTTAATTTAATTTATTATTATATCAACAAAGCAGACATATATCTGAACTGTCAAAAACTGCCAATAAGAAATGCAATTTATGTTCTTACTACCTTTTTACTTAACTGATATCTTGCAATTCTCCAACTGTCTAATAATTTACTTACAAAATAAAATTATTAGACATGTCATGTCACGTTTGACGTTAGACAACTGGATTATTTTTAAAGTGAGCAAAAAATAATGCAGACAGATATTACATCTTATTTTTGTTTCCAGTTCAGATAATGAAAGTAATACACAGCAGCGATGGGTTTACACTGTACGAAATACTTCAATGAACTAGTTCTTTATACTCACTCTCACACAACAATTAATTGCGAACTGTATATGTTACGCACAAGTACCGTTTCCCATTTCAAGGCTCCCGCTCTGGGAATTCGTCCAGTGGAATTCCAAATATCGTCTCCAAGCGGGCCTTTCCGAGTCTGGCCGCCGGCGCTTCGCGCGCGGCGTCTCCTCACGAGAAGCTGCTTCCTGAGCCCGTCGACATCAAAATCCTCATTTACAAATCCCTCCTCCGCCCAATCCTCACCTATGCCTGCCCCATCTGGGCCACATCCAAACACTTGAATAAAATCACCACTTTTCAAAACAAAATACTCCGCTACATTCTCCAAGCCCCGTGGTTTGTGAGAAACACAGTCATACATCGGGACACCAACACACCTCACCTAAAAACTCACATAATTGACCTTGCCACCAGATTCTTTAATAAACTTCAAACCATCCCCAACCCATCCATCTCCTCCCTAGGCAGAAACTCCCCCGACGCAGACCCCGACAGATTCCTCCCCATCTCCCTTCTCTATCCTCCTGTCCCCGTCCCTTGAAGAATGGCGAAAAAAAAAAAAACTACCTGCAAAAAAAATAGCAAACTAACTAATATGTAAAAAAAAAAAAAAAAAAAAAAAAAAAAAAAAAAAAAAAAAAAAAAAAAAAAAAAAAAAAAAAAAAAAAAAAAATTATATACAAATATTTACAACTTCTACAAACTTTTTACAACTATGAGGCGGAATCCTGTGTGCAACAGTGTATGTATAGAGAGTAGAGACGATAGAGTATGTCGCTCACTTCATGTAGTTCATTGAAGTGTGTACTTAGCAAAGTATCACACTACACACTTCATTGAAGTATAGTTCAATAACGGTTTAAATAATGACTTAACCACACTTCATTGGACTATTGGGCTAACCAGTGGTACCAACATACTTGTAATGAAGCGTTCATGAAGTTTTGTCCTTCGCTAATACACAGTAGTTTATTACGTATAAATAGCCTGTGCATAATTATTATTAGTATTGTTAATTTGTAAAACACTTACGTTAGTAATTTTACTTTCATGTATAAAAAAAATCATTCTGATTTAATACATTTTTATTCTTCAAAATGAAATTTGTCTCGAATGTAGGTAAAGGCCAGTATAGAATTAAGCACACTATGAATCATCACGTGTTTCGCTCCCATCATCAAGATTAGAATTATGCATACATACGTAACTTTACCGACTCATTGAGAGATCACCATGGATACGGACATAAGCGTGGCTAGAGAAATCTACTCCGGCACATCCCAAAATTATTAAAATAATAATAATTACACGATTAATGGTATTGTCGTTGAGTTAATCAGCTGTAGTATTAATAACGAAATAATAAATACTTCACCATTTATTTAAATATATATAATAGGTAAAAATCAGAATCACAAAAGTGACCCGAGTCAATTACAATAAATATGAACCATCTTCAAAAAACGTTGTATTGTTGCCCTGATAAAAAAGATCACTCTAAAATCTAAAAACAATTGACATTATTAATATACAAATATAGTTTATTATTTATAGGTTTTTTCAAAAATTTTCCTCAAACATTGGTATCATATTTCCGGTAGGAAAAGTAGCTGATAAGCTGTGGAATCCTCGCTTTTCCTGTAAACACGTCAGTGTTTCATCCATAGATAAAACAAGCCCAGAAAAAACTACACAAATATTAAAAAAGTTTACGTAAACCAAAGAACTGAATAAAAAGATAATTTATAATTTCTTGGATCTGTTATTATTTTGCAATAAAAACAGTGAACTGTTAAACCGAAATGTATACCACAAAATAAAGATTTATGTGAAATAGGACCATTAATTTTTTATAACATGAATTAAGTATTTTACATTTTTTTATATTACATGGTTTTTCTTTCGCTTACCTCTCCAAAAAAGAGACCAGCTCTTGTGCTTGGAGAGGGAGTTACACTACAATAATTGTATATAATACCTTACATATTCTATTCACTGTCCATTTGTGTGCTTCTGAAGTGTTCTGTAATATTGTTTATTGTCCAATTATGTGTTTTTGAAGTGTTCATTTAGTTTCTTTTTAAACTCTTTTATATCCTTTATTTCTTTAATTTGTGTAGGGAGGCTATTGAAATTATTTATCTCTTAATATTTAAAAATTTTAATTGTGATTTAATTGTATTTATGTTAAAGTGTTGTATTTCGGACTGTATTTTGGTAATCAATTTTGTTTCGAATTTGGCCAATAATTATTTAATTTTTCTCCATCATGTCTGTATTGACACATAGTGACCTCAGTCAGATGAGACTCGGCTCGTGATGCACCCACACAAGCCCTCTCCAGCTGGTTACAGGTTATCTATCAACCAGTGTGACACTGTTTAGGTCTTGGTGGCCAGGATAATCTCCTTGTCACTTTTACACGTAATTTAACTGCCAGTACTTTTATCTTATATACTAACTTACAATTCAAGCTGTCTGTCTGGTGATTTATTTAGACACGTGGTTTTTTTTAAAGTGAGTAAAAAATCAAGAAGATATATAAAATCTTTTATTTTGTTTTCTATTGTTCCATGATCTTAAATGAAAAGTTATTTTGAACAATGGAAGAAATATACATAGTACTCTATTATGTATATATATATATAGTTTGCGTCTATTAATAATAATAAAATTGGATAGTTTTTATAGCGCCATTTTCATAAAAAAATCCAGCTCACGCCTAACACGTTAACTGTTTATGCCCCTACATTAAAAAATGTTATTTGGACTTATGAAAATGATTTTTTGAGAAGGTGAGTTTTTAGTTTCTTATGACGGAGGGCAAAGAGTTTTATGCTTCTGGGCCTGCCACCGCAAATACTTGCTGCCACTGCTAAACTTAGACTTCTGACAACGACTGGTCGGTTCTACAACCATTATTGCGGCGGAAGTAGAGGCTAACCTGACGTCTACTGTTCAAATTGTCTGGGATACAAAGCTCTTGCAGATACAGAGGCGCCGTGTTATGCGTCGCCTTGTGCATCAACCATCACAATTTAAATTCAACTCTCTCAGAGAATCGGAGCCAATGTAGCTGATGTAAAAGGGATGTTATATGACAGAATTTGAAAAGTCCATACATTATCCGTGCCGGCGTATTTAGAATGGATTGTAATCTATCCAGCTGAAACACTGGCAGTAATAATCCTCACGTGACACCACAAATGCATTTATATGTAGACGGGCTGTCTCAAGAAGAAGATGTCTTCGAATACTTTTAATCTGTCAATTGATGTCAGCATGCACTGACAGTTTTGCTGATTTGTGTATTTATTGAAAGATTTGAAACAATGTGCGCGCCCAACAACTTAAATACAGATTTAGTATTCGCAGATATTGATTCCTGTATTAAGTTTTGCTTTCTAGGCGTTGCTGTCCATAGTAGTTCTATTTTGGATGGATTCAATGTTAGTCTATTTTGTACCATCCACTCGCCTATTCTTTCTACCCAAGGTGTGGTGGTTGGGTGGTTTTCATTAGGATTCTCATGCAGTTGGTATCGCAGACAGAACATGGATAGCAGAGGACAGATCGGAGTGACAAAACTTACTTAAGGAGGCCAGGCCCCACATCGGGCTATTGAGCTATGATGATCCGGGCTTTAGGCTATTAGGTGGATTTCCTGGATTTATTATCTATATAGCCTGTAGCGGTGGATGTAATTATTCTAACACACCTTAATCGACCAAATAAATTGTTAAATATTCGTCTATAATCTTTAAAAAATCCGTATGTCAATCAATCTAACAAATGATTTAACTCTGAATCCAGAAATATATCCATAAAAAACATATTTTTCTTGATAAATATATTTAGAAAAGCTATAAGCAATAATTTTGGTCATATTTCAGTTCCTGGGAGTCAGTTTTAAAAATAATCCGCTTTTAGTGTTGAGAAGGAAGGCCCTGGGGTTATACTCCAAAGGGAACTTTGTCTCATCAGAAAGAGTGACATTAAAATGTAGGAGAAGTGTTATCAGCGCCAACTTCACTTGCAGCATACCGAATCGACTTCCTGAAAAATAATTCTTGATATTTAACAATTATATGTACACGTGCCATTACATCTTATTCAATATGATGTAATGGTGCGTGCATACGTATGAAATCTCAGAGATTCGTCTCGAATGCGCGTAAAGGACAGTACAGAATTGAGTGCAGAGTAGAATGAAATAACTCGTTTGTAGACACACCATAAAATAAATAAACTGAATAACGTTATAGGTATTTTAAAAAATAATTTTTTCATCAATGACAAAAATTAAGATAATGATTAAATAACTAGGTAAAATTGTTCATTTTGGTCAATCTAAAGTCCACCATATATATCTAGTAAAACCAAAATTGATTTATTTAGAACTCTTATTTATCAGGTATTGTTATGAGGAGCAAAAACTTAGTCTATGAGCACTGTCGTCTCTCTAACATTGGAGATCTAAGATCTTTGGTTTGATTTGCAAAAATAATATTTCGCATTCTCAACTCGGCACGCGCAAAGAAATGAAATGAAGAAATGACGAATTCTTCCATCATTATTCTTCATTTAAAAATAAAGAAGACATCAACAATTATTAGAGCGCCTTACTTATTATTCAAGTTCGCATTCAATAGAATACTTGGTTAGTGATTTTTTCCCCACCTTGCTAATTCCGAAATGGTACGCGGAAATGTGAAAGACTTTTTTCATGTCCCGGGATTCTCGGGAATCGAGACCATGAATTGTATTGAATTAAAAAGAAAAAAATATTCATACGCGCGATTCTATTAAGGATATTATCTGTGTAAAAAAAACATATGTTAAAATTAATTTTATAAACAAAATATTTATTTTTTCATAATGTGGTGTTAGTTTTTTATAACACAAACAATAAAAAAAAAACAAATACGTACAAATTAATTACCCAACATCGGAAAAAAATAACGTATGTATTTGGCTAAGTCCCCTAATAAAGTTTTTCAAGTAATCTCAAGCTGTGAAATTTTGTCAGTTTAAAAAAACCAACAAAACCATTTACTTCAGATTTTTTTTTTGTGTATAATAATATCTTTAGACTTATTTCTCTTTAATCTATATTTTTATGGCTGAACATACCTATAAACCATGTTTTTTTTTTAAATATACTTTTACACATGTACCACTCGTCGCTGGGTTACTATCTGTTGTATGTTAATGGGCAATATGATTAACTTAACTTGTTTAAAATTAATAATATCAAGAAAAATTGAATTCTCCTTCCTCCGAACACCTATGGCGGTAAACCGTTCCCTAACCTAGATCTGAATGTGTGAAAGCAAAGAGTGATGTAGTGGGCAGATGATGTAATAATAATGTATGAATTCCGTAATATGCATAAAATCCTTAAGAGGGTATGACCATGCCGTATCTGCTAGTAAGTGCCTAGCCATTTGAAGTGACTGACATCAAGAACTTCCATGGAGTCACTAAAGAAGACGAAGAAAAAGTCCTGTGTATATGATATTTGATTTAAAATTTAAGATAACATACCAATACATACTCGCGGTCCTTCTCCAAACGGTAGATGTGTATACGCGGGTCTCCGTTGCGTATTTTCGGGATTAAATCTCTCCGGATCAAACTTCTCTGGATCCGGATAGAAGCGTGGATCTTTCTGAATACCCAGAACAGATATAAGAATCCATACGCCTTTTTCTATAACGAGATTGGTCCCGGGAATGGGATAATCCGAGGTGCACCTTCTGGATAGAAACGGAATCACGGGATACATCCTTAAAGTTTCTAAAAAAACAGAAAAGCATTGATATTTTTATTTATTCCTTAGATTTTTTTCATGAACCATCTGCATTTTTAAATTGTATTCATAATAAGCTGTTCATGCACGGCGTCACCTGAAATTCAGGAAAGTATTTACAGGATGAGGAGTTGCGATGCCTTCGCTTTGCGCGGGCCTAAACAGTAACGACGTCTGCAAAAGTCGGACCAACAGCCCTAGATATATAATGTATATTGAATATCTTAAGCGATATCATTTATATTACTTTGTCACAGTGCGTAATCAATGGTTTACCTAGTACCTGTACTTGTACGATCCAGCAACCGACAAGAATAAGGTAAACTGAACATTTAAACGGACTTAATCAAAATGCCAAATACCACCAGTATCGAATGGGACTTACGTCTTACCTTGTATGACGTACGTTAGATAGGTCATCTTAGCCACCGCATCGTACGTCACTTTCCCCTCAGTTTTTGCCAGCTCTCTCTTTATTTCTTTTCTCAACATCTCCTGGATGTCGGGATTCTTGGCCAGCTCCAGAAAGACGTAGCTAGCCGTGGTGGAAGAGGTTTCGAAGCCGGCGATGAAGAAGACAAATACATGTGCGGCCAATTCAGTCATAGTAAGACTCTCTCCTAAAATAAAGCACAATTTAAAAATTTATCAGTATCTCCAGTGAAAGAGAAACGATATTTAAGATAAGTTGGATCGACAATTTTATTAGAAAATAAATTAGGAGAACACATTCTTATTGTGAAGTTGTAATTATTCAGAACATAGGTCCGTGATATTTTAAATATTAATTAGAAATATATACATATAAAATCAATTTTATCGAAAAATATTGTTATTGCGCCACCGAGATTCGAACCTGGATCTCTTTCCTAACCGGGGAAGGTGCATTATCCAACTATGCTACAGCGACAATATTTTTAGCGACAATTTTCGAACCTATATGTTACCTTTTTATTAATACATTTAATCGTTCCATTATTTGAAAGAAGCATCTACCTTATTTTTACAGAATGTCAAATAGCTTTGAGTAAACTGATAGCAGACGCCAGAATTATCAATTCATTTTTATTAAATTTTGGACACATTGACACAACTTTATTATTAGAATTCCGAATCCCGGTGGCGCAACAACAATATTTTTCGATAAAATTGATTTTATATATATATATATCTTTCTAATTAATATATTTAATTCATATTTAATAAAATTAATCTCTAGAATCGTAATATTTGATTAATAATAATAATATTTGCAACAGTATTTTAGAAATAACATTAGAACTATCATTTTGTAACATAATAGGCAAACTATCAATAATTGCCAGATAATCTGTATTACATAAGTAATTATTACCTAGTTTTTATGTAAAATATTTACAAAATTTAATTTAAAGATAAAAACATATAAATGTAATTACAATGTAAATATAAGTGAATCATAAAAATGCACACAATCCAGGAACTAAATAATTTTTTTAATAAAAAATCTTTTTTATTTTGAAATGGCAATTTTAGAACATAGTTTAGTGAAAATTAAAACATAAAATTAATCAATTAGATGACTATAGAAAAAAAATATTAACAACAGAGTATACCCATCTGCCGTGTATATCTGACCTTTCTAGACCAGGTTTCGGATCCCATTGCAGAATCTATCATTAGGGCTGATGAGGCTGATCAATAAGTTAATTAATTGATTTAATCCTGATATCGTCTAGATTTTTGAGATTCATTTCAATATAAAGTTAATTGCTTCTAAGATTGTATAACTAAAGAGTAATAAATTCATCTTTTACCTGTCTTCGAATCCATATTCCTCATATCAATCAACAACTGAAGAAAATCATTTCGGATTACGTTATTATCCTTCCTGTAGTTGATTGTTTCGGCAACAATGCTGGTGAAGAACTTGGTCACATCGGCAAAACTAGTGCTCAGTCGCAAAGTGGTCATCACAGATGGGGCGACTAAGGCTATTATATCGACCAGTGTCTTCAAAAAACCGGTGCTGAAAATTTTTCTGCCCATTTTTCTGAATTCAGCGTCGGGATCCTTGAAGCTGTTCATCTCTATACCGAAGGCGCAGGACCCAATAACATCGGTGGAGAATTTGGCAACAATTTCCTTAATTTCGACTACATTACCGGTTCCCACGTCCAGCTTGACGTACTTCAGCATGGTGTCAGAGCACGAAGACATGGTCTCAAACATGTATTTTATTTTACTGGACGTAAACGTCGGGGTTAGCTTCACTCTCATCCTCTTCCACGCTTCGCCCTCTAAATTAAAGAGATGCTGTGCCAGAGGATCCCTTATCTTGTCGGGCTTGATACCGTGACCCTGGAAGTAATGATGATCTTTCAACAGTACATTTTTAACTAGTTCCAGGTCGTTAACAACAAGAAATTTTGAATGTAATAAAAATATGCCAGCACACGCGTGCTGCTTGGTTTCCTCATACATTTTTCCGAACATTTCTCCGAAACATTGTTCTTGCGCGACGACTGGTCCCATGTTCCCGGCAGGGAAAGTAGCTGGTAAGCTGTGGAATCCTCGCCTCTTCCAATAGCCAAATCTGTATTTCATCCATAGGTAAAATAACGCCATAGAAAACGACACAAATAATAAAAAGTTTATGAAAACCGACGAAGTGAGTAAAAGCATGATTTATAATTGGGTTTATTAATAAATGTTACAAGTTTTTTGTTTGGATCGTCGAGCAATAAAACACAACACTATTCACGACGATTACCGAAGTTGAATGAGCGATATGAATTGTTAAACCTTTATTTATACCACACGGTTTCGTGAGTTACGGTTGTTTACGTTACGAAGAAATGAAACAATGTATGGATTACTTACTTTTTACTTTTATCTATTGTCGAACAGAGTACCGGACTCGAAGACTCCCTTGCTCTTTCATCTGGAGTAGCCATTATAGGCCGAGTTAATTAACTGGCTTTTTTTTTTTTTTTACTAACTATTTACTATATGTGCATAGGCGAAGATTTAGCTGCTGACTGGGGCAGGAGATAAGAGTACTGATTTCGGACGTTTTATTCGCGAAGGTAAACTGATGTCGTAATTTGACAGTGAATTTATTATAGGGTTTCGGTGCTTTGGGAGGTCAGCATAGAAACGCTTGGAAAGATGTTTTATGAATTCCCTTACGGTGGGAATGCCCGAGTCGTGATGGAGTTGTGTGATCCTGATCCAGAGTCTGATGACCGTATTTTGGAAGGATTGAAGTTTGTTGATGTGTGTTTTGGCCGCGTGGCCCCAGACGGGGGCTGCGTACAGGAGGATAGGCCTTGTATAAGAGGAGCTTGTTATCGGTGGCAAGTTTGCTACGCCTGCCGATTAGGACATGGCGCAGAGTGCACGTGATTCAGCGCCCAATCGATCTTGTATGTGTCAGCACCAAGTGAGTCTGGAGTCCAGCGTGACACCAAGGTATTTAATGTCGCTGGTCCAAGGGATTTTTTTTCCAAACATCTCTATGCTGATGTTTTTGTTTTGAATTTTTGGGGGACGATGTGAGTAAAATAGTGACGGCACTTTTCAAAGGATTAACTTATGCATGGATTTCTCCCATGCGGTATTACGCGCGAACAATGGGAGAAACTTCGAGAGAAGCCGAGCTGTGCCACCCGACGTGCACGTCAGGTGCACCGGAGCAGGTATTCTGCGCCCAATACACGAGACACTCGTCCCGCTCTTCCCGACTAGGACATTCAAATAACATCATTAGTTTGTTTGCTCTCGGTGGCTTCTCCCCGGCGAGAATAAACAAATGTACATAATAAAGTTTTACTCGAACACGAACCAACCGCCCAATATATCAAATTTCAAGTAAAGTTAATAATAAAACCTAAATTGATATTACCAAAATACAGATCAAAGAATGCTTTGTTAAATGAAATTACGATATTACATTGAAGTGATGAATACATTCTGTGAAAAAATTTTGGATTAGAATTCGAAAAACTAAAATCATTATTATTTTCCCATCCGCCAAATATAATATGTACAGATGTAGAAGATCAGTTTATAAATCAAATATAAATCTGACGGTTTAATATAAATTTAATATATTGCAATTCGCTTAAGACAATGAATGAGATGTCCATTATTCAGAATAAATAGTACAGATATCATATCTGAACTGTCAAAAATTCCCATTAAGAATGACACTTTTTCCCTGCTAACTTTCGATTTAAATAATTACTTTGCACGTAAATTATTAGACAGTTTTTACATTAGTTATAAATGTGCTTTACTTTCTTTCATTATAATACAAAATGAAATACATTTAAATTAATTTACACAAGTAATATAAAACTTATCAGAGGATGTATTAATAAGGAATGACAAGAATAAAAAGTAGATTTTTTATTTTAATAAATTAGATAACATTTATAAACACCTAATCCCACCGTTGAAATTATAGAAATTATATTTACAATTGATCTTTCTAATATGACATATTCACTTGGATGGATTGAACCAGGCGCGAGATTCCAGTGCTCAGGTGCAAACAGCAGAGTCGGAGCGGTCAAGGCGCTTCGCAGACGTATGGTATATGGTATCAAACATGTGCGTAATTTTACTGGTTATAAACGTCGGGTTTAGCTTCTCTCTCATTCTCATACACGCCTCACACTCTAAATTAAAAAGTCGCTGCGCCAAAGTATTCCTCTCCTTGTCAGACATGAAACATGTGAACTGGTACTTTACAAGCATAATATTAACTAGTTCTAGATTTTCTGTATAATAAAAATATGTTTTATTTTATTTTATTGAGAGATTTTGACAGTGTAAACATATTATAACAAACATAATAACTATTTAACATGTGATACTAATAATGAAAATACACAAAAATATTTAGATACATAAGTATGTTTAGAAGCAGAAAATTAATGAAAAGAAAAAAGAGGGAGATGGATGGGAAACTATTATTGCGGTAAAGGGAGAGCAACTTGTGTTTTTAGAGGTACAATGAATGGACAAAATTGAGATTATGGTGGTTCATGAGAAGAACCCTTTGAGGGCAGTAAGGCTAATATTGAAAAAGTCAATTTCTGTAAATTTCTCATTATGGTATTTGCATGACCGGTGAATGAATGAACTTTGTATGTAAGATGTTCCACTTCTGGGAATGTGGAAGAGTGCGGATTGCCGGGTTGGTCTAGATGGTACATAGAGAGATATTAATTCTAATTGGCTGGGACAATCAATATGGGCTTGCAGTAGTTTGAAGAGAAGTATTTGGTCAGCACGTGTTCTTCGATTTTCATATTGTGGAAGATTGCTGCATCTAAATAGGAGTTGAATGATAGATCAGATCTAACATTCAGATGTCGAATAAACCTATTTTGTATTCGTTCTAATCTCGCAATATATGTCATCTGTCATGGGTTCCAGATTTGAGATGCGTACTCTAAGTGACTACGAACGAATGCGTAAATATAGTATTTTGAAACAGTGTGGATTTTGGAAGTGTTTGCAAGTTCGAAGTATGAACCCTAGCATTCTACAGGCCTTGGAGGTAATTTGGTCAACGTGATTTTTGAAAATAAGTTTGCTATCGAGGATTATTCCCAGGTCTTTAACATCGCTTTTATTTTCTGGCCGAGTGCCGTCTATTGTGTTAGTAAAATTAATATTGTTAAATTTTCTTGAGAATGTTATTTGAAAACACTTTTTAGCATTTAGTTTGTTCATCTTACAGTAGGCTGCAATTCATTTTGCCTTTTTTGGCAGTCGTCTAGGGAGCTCACTTTGGCAAAGATCTTCATATCATCCACATAAAGAAGAAAGTTGGCAAATTGAAAAGATGTGCTGATACATGCGTGCTGCATGTTTTTTTTGTATATTTTTCTTAAAATTGCCTCAAATTTTAATTTAGCTGGTAAGATGTAGAATCCTCGCCTTTTTTAATAACCAAATCTGTGTTTCATTCGTAGATAAATAATAATAATAATAATGCGTTAATTACAGCGTGATCAGGTTTTTTTTAATGTTACGAAATAAATATAATGTTATGAAAAATAAAACCAAAGAAAATATAAATAAATTTTAAAAAAAAAGTTCACACATAGATATAAATTTAAACAAAATATAAATACTTAAGTCACGGCCATTATTGGATCTGTAGCTATTCTGTAGGCGTTGCCATTCTCTGGTCAGGAACCAGCTTTCCATGTGAGCGCCGCTTGCGCCAGAGAGTCGGTGCTGAACTCCAATCGCCTTCACGCCCGCAACTCGATGTCTCAGAAGCGGAACGAATCCATGTACACGGTCTTCGGTAAACATTGTAGATGCGCTGCAATAACGCGCCAATCCGTAATCAAAATTACACAAATAACAAAAAGTAAACTGAATAAAAATGCGATTTAAATAATTTTATGATGTTTTGAAATACTGTTCACTACGACTGCAGAAATTAAATAAGCGATAAGAACTGCTATACCTCTATTTACAGTTTATAGCACAACACTGTATACATACGATTAGATCATTTGTACTATAGCGACGAATAAAAATAAATATATATGTATACGTAAAGTGTTTTAAAGTAAATCTTTTCCTGAAGAAATACAATTCGTATTAAACGATAAAGGACAATAAACAATGTAGGCTAGATGCACCCTACAGATTCAAAGATCTACTCAAGTTACCTTTCATTGCAACAGGTACGGGTATAGTACCGGAGCCAACCTACATCAGTAAATAACCAATTGTAACAAATATGTGTTTGCCAATTGTGCTATATAATAAAGAAAAGAAAAAGTGAACTGCGAAGGAAAGCCACACAATATTATTGAACTAACTGCCGGAACAGAAATAATCAAAGTTAAGTTTATAATATTCTTAAAAACTTTGAAGATTTTGGTGAGTGGAAATCGAAGCGGGAGTGCACAACTCTCATAACGATCCTTTAAGAGTTCCTTCACTTATTTAAAAATACATTTTATTACTTACTCCCTGCGATAAATTTAATTTTGTAGTGGTTTAAAAAAAATGACTAATAATATTTAATAACGAATTATTCTGTGGACCTCATAAGTTTAATTGTATTTATTTTATTTAACAAAATACTTAGATATCTGAGTCTGTTTACTCATCGTTTTACCGTTTTCGTAGCCATCCACCGCTTATCCACTTGACTACAAACTTAGGAACACTTTTAACTTTTATGTTTTAAAAATAGTAGACACATACAAAAAAATTCAATAAATCAAATTTTCAAAATTAAAAATCAATTAAATTTTAGAAGTGAATCCCGATTTACAAGATATAGAGATCAAATTGATATCCCAAAACTAAAATATACCGCAACTCAAAATCAATACATTTATCAAGGTATCAAATTTTTTAACAATCTCCCCATCACAATTAGAAAAATCACGGAATATCATAAATTTGTAACTGAAGTTAAAAAAATATGTACACAGACTAACTGAAACATAAATTAACTCGAATATGCTCCTTCTCTATACACGAGTCTTACTCTCATAGAGAAGAAACAAATGTTAATATATATATACATACATCCACTGATTATTGAAATTGTATTATATTTTTAATATTAATAAAAAAAACTTAGAAAAAATGTGAAAATAGCTCGGATCAAGGTCCGCACTATACGGCGGATGATCGAAAACCTCCCTGCCCAGCAAAGCTTGGGTCGCATAATGCATTGCGTATTATGAAAAAATGTAATGCCGAGAGAAATATTTCCACGTGTCCAATTTTGGATAGTTTGCCGTAGTCTTTTAAGTGTCTCGCAATACTGGTCAGCATTTATTGTGCTGTCTTTTAGCATAAACTCCCATACGATCCAAGTACTAAATCGTCTCCACGAGGTTTTGCCTTGAATAATAAGGCATGCAAGTTATCTGCTTTATAATTATTTTAATAAATGTTTAACTTGCGCTCCACAGATGGCGCCCTGTGTCTATCCCACCGTAGATATATTTTGCAGTGTATTATGTAATGGGATTCCAAAAATAAAATGACATGTTCCATGTTTCTATAACCGATGTGATGCGTAAGAAACACAAATTGTAATAATTTTAATTTTTTTATTTACATCATTAAAATGTCTTACAAATACGATAACAAAAAATGTTACATTAATATAATAATACATTTAATGTGTGACTATTTATTTAAAAAAACTTAAGTAAGAAAAAGTACTATTATTTAAGGAAGACCCTGAGATAAAACGAAGCTAATTTTAGCTTCGCTTTGTATATTTTTTAAATGCTACGTCAGTCTGACTGAAACTTATAAAATACGTCACTGCATTTAAATCTTCAGTTTTTTTTAACCTTCACCATACCGCGATATAAAATAGCTATATGCAGCCATGCTGTCAACTCGTGTTACCGTAAGAAATTTTTAACATTAATATCCTAATATAATTCGGAGCATTCATCAAGTCCTATACAATACTATCTATTTTCTAATCTCTCTTCATTAAATTAGTGAGAAAGATATATCATATATTCGTATGTTTGTTATTATTTTTATTGTAAAATGAATATACCATCTCTATTTGTCTCACCACAAATGGTACTTTTCCCAGCATATTAATTTTACAACTGACTGAATTGAAAAATAATTATTTTTGTAAGATTCGTTCTACACAACTGATTTTTTTATAAGGGTAAACATTTTCTTTATAATTAACTGAAATATGAATTTTATGTTTAACCGAAATATTACAGTTTTATTTGGGGCGGTAGACCTGTGTTACTGCATGGCTTTGGAAGGGTTAAATACAAGTGGACAAAACTGGTTGAAGTTACGAGTTTTTCTATGAACATCCAATGAATACAGAACACGATAATCACCGTATAGCGTGTATATAAAAGCCTTTGAAAATTTCAAGCTAGACAAACAAACTGGATATATTTCTAGAGGCACAAAATTTACGATTTCACGATCATTAATAGTATCCAGTACAGTATGTTCAATTTGTTAAAATTCAATTCCTAGGTGTGTCAATTTTAATTTTCGGTTTACATTACTACCACGGGCTATGTGATTTTATACAATTCTGCATACGAATCCTATTACGTCGGCCTGGATGCTGAGAACTGACTACGATGATGGGTCATGGAGATGGGATGCTACGAAGGAAGGTGCACGGACGAGCATGATTTAAAGATGTGCAATCTGTGGTAACATTTCAATCTTGTTGTCACCTGCGTGCATCGCAGAACGCCGAACTCGCGCCCAACCCGACGAAATTAGGATTTGTTAATGTGAATTGTATTTTGATGTTACTTTACTTTACTCATGTTTCTTTTTTAACGTTTAGACTCCATTCTATAACGAATAACGCTTTTTCATTTATCTCCTCCAGAATAATTTTTTCCCAGTTTAGGATGAAGGCAGAATGTGACAAACTAAGGTGGATATGTGTTTGTGAGGTGAAGAATATTGCGGGTCTTGTGTTCACCACTGACCAGCCGATAAGAGGGTAGAACGCCGGTCTTTACTGTCACAATATACCCGATATATAAATTAATTTTTAATAACTGTCCCTCATTCTATATAGGAAAAACTGCTCGTAATGACAATATTCGTGTCAAAGAACATCTTAAATGTTTAAATAGTAATGATTTCTTAGAATTATCCAACTATATTATTGAAATATACCATAGGAGTAAATATCCTCCAAAAAAAACGGGTTTGGCCTCTGGTTGGACAATTTAGAAGCCCTCGAAATAAAAAAGGCAGTAAATAATGGTATGCCAATTCTTAATAATCAAATTAATTTATCCATTAGCCCCATATTAGGTATGTTTCCTTTAAAATCAATTTAATATCCATCGACACTGTATTTTCCCCTCCCTTAATGTTCCGTATATCTGTATATGTATTCGGTTCTCTTCGCGTATAATTTTATATTCTATCTACCTCTTTATGTATATATATATATATATAATTGCATTTTTTTTGTGTTTATGGAGCTAAACCGGTTGACGTATAATAAATTTTATGGTTTCATACAAAGTGATTGTATTTTATTTAATTTAAAAAATAATCACTTAAAAAGCTTTGAAAATGTTGTTAATAAATGTTTCCTTCAATTATAATTTTTTGATTCTCTTCAGAATTATTCGAAAGATAAATTTGTTCATTGTAACATGCAAAGTGTTATATTAAATTTGTTTCAATTATCAAGTAAGTTGGAGTAAGGCAGGAAGAATGACGTCACGCCTACTCATAATAAAAGTTTGGCTCGCGCTCCACAGATGCCGATCTGTGTCTATCCCACCGCAGATATATATCTACACATATATTTCATATTTGCGTGAACGATGTGACGTATTAATAGATACATAAACAGCAATAAATAGCTAAGAAACACAAATTGAAATTAATTTATTTACATTATTAAAATATTTTATAAATACAATAACCAAAAAAAATGTAACATTAATATAATAATACATTTTTTTCTAATGTGTCTATTTCTTTAAAAAAAACCTATGCAAGAAAAAGTAGTATTATTTAAGGAAGGCGCTGAGATAAAACGAAGCTAATTTTAATTTTGATTTATATATTTTTTAAATGCCACGTCAGTCTGAATGACTGTTATAAAATACGTTACTGCATTTAAATCTTATTTTTTAATTATCTTTAAGTGGATTATTTCTGGTTAAAATTACGAGTTTTTCTATTAGCACCTAATGAATACTGCACACGAAAATCACCGTATTGCGTGTAGGTTGAAAATATCATATTAGACAAAAAAATCGGATATATTTCTATAGGCACGAAATTGACTAATTTATTAATATTATCCAGTATAATATGTTCAATTTGTTAAAATTCAACTCCTGGGTGTCAATTTTAAGAACAACCCTCCTTTGGTGTGCAGAAGGAAGGTCCTGGGGTCGTAGTCCAAGGGCAGCTTTGTCTCAACAGCCAGGGAGACGTCAAAATGGAGGAGTAGCGTCACCAGCGCCAACTTCACCTGCAGCATGCCAAATCGACTCCCTGAAATATTAAACAAGCGTTTAAATAATGCATATTTTCTGATAATTTATTTGATTGAAGCCCAGATATGCGTCTTGTCGAGTGATACTGTACCTGGGTAAAATTTTAAGGTGTATTTAGGATGTGCACAGGGTAGCCCAAAAATGTGAGAACATCTCGTAACACACGAGTTATTACAAAACATAATATAATTAATTATAATTCTTAATGTTTCTTTTTTTGCACAATATTTAGCTAATCAGAAATCATAAAAACACCCCATATTGCATTATCTACTGGGTTTAAATCTGGGCTGTTCGGTGGCCACATGCCTGGCTCGATGAAATTAACATTCTCACTCCAGGCATTGTTTTGAAACTCTTTGATCATTTTCCTACCATCCCAACGTTTTTCAATTTGCAAATTTTTGATCAGAATTCGGTCTTATAGCGATTTTTGTCATTCTGGGCAACTAACGATGGGATAATTAATAATCAAAGATGACGACCGGAAATTGTCGAAATAAAACGTAATTTAAGTAAATATGTAAGTAAGTAAATTAGTAAACTATTTAAGCTAAACTAATTTTGATGTAATCATATCACAATTTACAAAATGTTCTCACTTTTTTTGGGCCACCCTGTGTACAGTAACACTTTTCTATCACATTCGTTTTTACGCTTTTCTCAGTAAGTTTAAGTGCTATTTTTACATGAAATATTGCGGTGATGCACAAAATTCCGTCGCACTTTCTTCTGCTTTCGATATGTTCTACATCTTGCTAGACAGTCGCGTTTTAGTAGTATAATTCTAGTAAATGTGTATTAGCTATTTCTTTATAATCTTTCCGTCAATTTTTATAACCAGTCATATTATATTATTTATTTATACGTAACGTAGAAATAAAAATGTTATAAAAACAAAAATATCCTTATATAATCTATAGATGATATTTTGTGTTATTTTAATTTTATTTAAGTTTTATTTGGGTACACTGTATTGTAACTTTTGAAAAGCGAAAAAAAAAATTCTTACAAATATCCAAAAGTTAAATTAAAAATAATATGTTGGATGTACAAAAAAAATATCATACCTATGCACACGCGCGGTCCATCACCGAACGGAAGATGCGCGTACGCGTGTCTCTTAGTCGTGTTTTCAGGGTTGAATCTCTCCGGATCAAACTTCTCTGGATCTGGGTAGTATTCTGGATCGCTCTGTATACCCAGTACGGGGATTATTACAAATGTTCCTTTCTCTATGACGAGTTTAGTCCCGGGGATAGGGTAGTTTGTGGTGCAGCCCCTGGTCAAAAATGGAACTACGGGGTACATTCTCAACGTTTCTGAAACATTAAAGGAACATATTTTAAACAAATAATAGATATCTCATAGAGATTTTTTATTATATTTTAATGGAGATATATGGAAGTGTAGGTAATCACAGGGCTTACAACCTGTCTTCGGCTGGCTTAAGTGATCACTTTATATAAATATAACGTACACCATTCTCATGTATGTTATATATATGTTATTATGTGGACTCACTTCGAGTACTACTGCACTAGCGTTATTGTATGTTCTTTGATATATTCAAATATTAGAACACCTTTTATTATTTGTATATGAGTATCGTTGTGTATTTTTATATCCAATAAAATATAAATGGTATGCGAACGTTAAACAAATATATTGAATGATTAATAAATACGATATAGGGATGTAGACAATATCGATAGTTTGAAGTGTAATGATATGGTATACTAAAAATTAAAATCATAGTTATGGAATATGCTGTCCGATGAGGTAAGAAGGTATAAGAAAGTGAGGGCCACAAAGACTAACTATATGTTAAATAAAATATCAGTAGACAAACAAATAAATAAATAAATAAATACTATCTACAGCAATACAATTTCGATCAAAAAAGTGTCTAATAATAATAAAAAAGAAATCGCGAATTTGGCCCAATTTGTAGCACAATATTTAAACAGATTAAATTGATCACTTATATAATACATACACAAAAAAATATATTTATCAAAAAATTATATAGCTGCTGGGAAAATAAGTTACGTAATCGTAAAGTTTCGACTTCATGTGTTATTAAATATTTTCTTGATACATCAGTATTAAAATTTTAAATATATTAATTATAAAGATATACATATAAAATCAATATTATCGAAAAATATTGTTGTTGCGCCACTGGGATTCGAACCTGGATCTCTTTCCTAACCGGGGAAGGTGCTTTATCCAACTAAGCTACAGCGACATTATTTTTAGCGACAATTTTTGACCCTATATGTTACCTTTTTGATATTAATACATTTAATCATTCCATCATTTGACAGAGCCATATACCTTATTTTTACAGAATCTCAAATACCTTTGAGTAAACTGATAGCAGACGCCAGAATTATCAATTCATTTTATTAAATTTTGGACACATTGATAGTATTAAAATTATTAAACTATTAAAAACTATCATCGTATTTTGGTAAAATATATATATCTATATTAATATAATACGATTTATATCTTTATTACTTATTATTATTAAAATATCTACATTTTTTGTTTGGAGTATATTATATTGCGGATAAATTTGATTAAAATACGAGAATTACATTTCAGTCTGATTAATGTAAGTTAAGAAATATGTAGTTATTCTACAGCAGTTGAAATATGGAGGCATATCTTCACAAGATTATATATATTTCTGTAAAAATATTGTTATCTGATTAAATAATGAGGTTTAGGTATGGACGAAAGTTTTCATTATATAAACATAATATGATAAGATTTTTTCAAAGATTAAAATATATATATATACAGAATATCATAAAACCCACGTGGATAATACATTAGACTGAATTAATGAAATTGTTCTAAAAATATTTTTTTCATTATTCACCATATTACCTTGCACAACGTATGTCAGATAGGTCATCTTGGCCACCGCGTCATACGTGACTTTCCCGTCAGTTTCTGCTAGCTCTCTCTCTATTTCTTCTCTCGCCAGCTCTTGAACATCTGGATTCTTGGCCAGCTCCAGGAAGGCGTAGCTGGCTGCGGTGGAAGAGGTCTCGAAGCCGGCGATGAAGAAGACGAACACCTGTGCAGTCAATTCATCCATGGTCAGACTCTGCCCTAAAAGAAAACAGTCAGTTATTACCTACTCCATTTTAATGCCGTCAATCCCTAATGTATAGTGAAGTTTTGTGTGTTCTTCTCTAACGAGATAGTCTCGATCTTCAATCTATAAATCAGTTTGGCTACTGGTGGTACCTTCAAACAGGAGCAGACGATGTGCATCAGATAGTAGTAAAGTAGCGGGGAAAATATTTATCTTATATGTTCAATAAATATTAGGTTGATGTACAAGTTCTTGCTATTTTAACGGTACTTATTTGCAGATGGTGTTATCTTTTGACTTGAAATTTTGTTTTTTTGTCATTCCTGAAAAAGGGACACCCTCTATCTAATTTGACTAGTTTTCGTTTAACAGCCGATCGCGTAGGAAGGAGTGCTACTACCGCAACTGAAAATATCTGTTCTGTATGTAGTGAAATTATGGTGAAAAGACAAACGCGTTATTTTTGCTTCAACAAGTTTCGTTCCGGGAGTCCATCCTTGGAAGATCAACCCTGCGCTGGACGTCCCGTATACATATTAAACAATTCTCAGAATTCTGATTCGGACGTGGAAGAGATACCTGTTGCTTGTTCGAAAAATTCATCGACGTCCGAATTGCAGACTGAATTAAGAAGCGCCATTTCATCTAATCTAACAAAAGATTTTATATATTTGTACAATTTTAAAAAAAGTACAGAAACGTTAGACCAACTATTTAAAACACTTGAAAGTTAAGCCAACGTCAACCTCTACTGAGCGGGTATTTTCAAAACTGCAGCGACGATAAAAACAAAATTAAGAACAAATTTAAAATACGAAACGTTCAAGGCGTTTTTATTTTTAAAACTACAATAAATAAACAGTTTATGGTAAAAATTTATAAATTTTCATATATACTTACGTATAATACGATTTGTTTGAAGTATTCAAAATTAATTTCACACTGTTGTCATACTTTAGAATACTTACTATTCGAATATTTTTAGTTTTACTATTCGATATTCGAATAGTTGGAATCTCTAGACCCATCCCATTCCTAAAGGCGAAATGCACCAACAAAATAATAATGTCGTGTGTGTGGTGGAATATTCGGGACATTGTGTTTTAAGGGCTCTTATAGAATGAGACAATAAGTGTTGATCAACAATTGGATAATTTAAATCAAGCGTTAATTAAAAAACGACCGTATTTGATAAACAGAAAAGGTGTCATTTTTCATCAAGATAATGCCAGAGCACATGTTGCATCAACCACACAAATAACACTAATTTAACTTAAATGGGAAGTATGACAGCATTCCCAATACCCCCCGGACTTGGTACCGAGTAAAAAAAATTGTCAGAACATCCCTTGATGAATTTTTTTGCCATAAAATTCGATTTTTTTTATAGGGATGCTATAAATAAATTGACTAATTGGTGGGAGACAGTCATATCTAATAATGGACATTACGTATTGGATTGAATTAACGTTGTTTTTATTTAAAAAATTGACAAGAATTTATGCATCTACCGGCTGCCGAAATAAGATATCTTGGGGGGGTAGCAGAAGTAACATTAATATACATGAGATGTACCGTGATAAGGGAAACCCTCGTCATGGAAACCCTACTTCTGCATATAGAATTATCTCAATGGATGGATTGGCGGATGGTTTATGAAGTGCTAAAACAGCCTAAGATATGGCCAAAAGAATGATGATGCTGATGAATATATATTAAAAGCATAATTTAAAAGATATTTAACCAAATCATTTTTTAAATATCATTAAATAGATAAGATTATCATATCTTACTATATTTCTATATATAATATAAGTTTGCATAACAAATATTACATAATGTTAGTTTGTCACAGTTGTGCGGTAAAATGATTCTAAATTAAAAAAATAATAAAAACTTATAGGCACCTGTTAAAGAATCCATATTCTTCATATCGATCAGCAATTGCAGAAAATCATTTCTGGTGACGTTGTTGTCCTTCCTGTATTTGATTGTTTCGGGAACAATTCTGGAGAAGAACTTCGTCACTTCGGGAAAATTTAAACTCAGTCTAAAAGTGGTCATTATCGACGGAGCAAATATACCCAACATGTCAGTAATCGTTTTAAAAAATCCTGTGCTGAAAATCATTTTTCCCATTTTTCTGAATTCAGCATCGGGATCCTTGAAGCTGTTCATCTCTATACCGAAGGCGCAGGAGCCTATTACATCGGTGGAGAATTTAGCAACAATTTCTTTAATTTCAACTATATTACCAGCTCCTACGTCCTGCTTGACGTACTCCAGCATGGTGTCGGAGCACGAAGATATGGTCTCAAACATGTACTTTATTTTGCTGGATGTAAACGTCGGGGTCAGTTTCACTCTGATCCTCTTCCACGCCTCGCCTTCTATGTTAAAAAGATGCTGCGACAGAGGATCCCTCTCCTTGTCAGACTTGAATCCGTGACCCAAGAAGTGATTCTGGTCTTTTAAGAGCACATTCTTAACCAGTTCCAAGTCGTTGATTATGAGAGTTTTCGTGTGTAACATGAAAAAGCCGGCACACGCATGTTGCTTGGTTTCATTATAGATATCTCTCATAAAGTTCGCTAAATTCGTAACTTGCGAGATAATTGGCCCCATGTTTCCGGAAGGAAACGTAGCTGGTAGACTGTGAAATCCTCGCCTGTTCCAGTAACCAAATCTGTGTTTCATCCATAGATAAAACAGCCCCAGTGAAAACGATACAAATAATACAAAGTTTGCAAAGACTGACGAACTTAATGAAAACATGATTTATAAATTATCGGAATTGTTACTAGTTGTTTCAATTTTGTTATTTAAAAAAATATTAAACAGTTAACACTATTCACTACGCGTGCCGGAATTGAATGATCGATATTAATTTCTACGTCACTATTTATATCGCTATACTAAAAGATACCGAGATACACTGCCATCGCTGCGGCACGTGACACCACACTCAGCTTCGCGGTCTTTAAATACTACTCTTATCCGAAAAAGAAGACAATATGATGCTTATCAGTGTGAAAAAAAACTTTTCAATATTTTTTTTTTTTCGTATCATCTTTAATATTGTGAGTTGAATAATTTATTTGTTTAATTTAATTCTTAACATAGTGCATACATATACATTCCTTATATATGTTGTGATATAAACAAGATTAAAGTATTTTCTTTTATTAAAGCTTATCTTTTACGTATTTAGTCAGTTTCATTTTAAATCTATTCAAATTCTTTTCCTTTCTCATGTTTTCTGGCATTTCATTAAAAAATTTCATCGCACTATATATACATCATCGATTTCTGAGATTTGGCCTTACTCCTGAATGGCAATCTCAGTCTATCCCTTCCTCTTGTACGATGCTCGTGCTCAAGCCAATTTGCATCAATTTTTCGGGTGAATTTCGTTGATATTTTCTTATCGATGTATTTGTAAATAAACACTATTGTATTAAAATATATTTTCTCCTTAAAGGTCATCATATTCAGATCTTTCAGCATTGCACTGATCCGAGTAGATCTATTTTTTCTGAGTATTATTCTCATAGCTTTATTTTGCAACACTGACAATTGTTGCATTTCCTCTTCGTTAGCCAAAAACAAAATGCTGCTGCAGTAGTTGATGTGAGGAATGATAACAGAGTTGTAAACTAATGTAATGAGTAGTGTGAGTTGAATAATGAGTAGTGTGGAGTTTACAAAACATATACGAAATGTATACAAAATAAAATATTATCAATCTGCGGTAGATGTGAGGAATAATAACAGAGTTGTAAACTAATGTAATGAGTAGTGTGAGTTGAATAATGAGTAGTGTGGAGTTTACAAAACATATACGAAATGTATACAAAATAAAATATTATCAATCGGTGGTAGATATGAGAAATAATAACAGAGTTGTAAACTAATGTAATGAGTAGTGTGAGTTGAATAATGAGTAGTGTAGAGTTTACAAAACATATACGAAATGTATACAAAATAAAATATTATCAATCTGTGGTAGATGTGAGGAATAATAACAGAGTTGTAAACTAATGTAATGAGTAGTGTGAGTTGAATAATGAGTAGTGTAGAGTTTACAAAACATATACGAAATGTATACAAAATAAAATATTATCAATCGGTGGTAGATATGAGAAATAATAACAGAGTTGTAAACTAATGTAATGAGTAGTGTGAGTTGAATAATGAGTAGTGTGGAGTTTACAAAACATATACGAAATGTATACAAAATAAAATATTATCAATCGGTGGTAGATATGAGAAATAATAACAGAGTTGTAAACTAATGTAATGAGTAGTGTGAGTTGAATAATGAGTAGTGTAGAGTTTACAAAACATATACGAAATGTATACAAAATAAATTATAATCAATCTGTGGTAGATAAATAATGCCACAATGATTCGTTTATTTAAAATCTTGCCTACTTTACATTTCTTTGACACGTGATTGTTTACTTGCATAAATATGTATGCATAAATATAAGTTTTTTAGTATGCATATTATTACAGTTAATAATATGTTAAATGTGCATATAAAAGGTTCAGAAAACAGTTTATTGTTGTTAAATAATAACCAATATTTTATTATGATAAATTACAGTAATATCTCAGACATGTGTACCATACCATCAATGAATCAAATGTTTTCTGGTTCGAAAAATCATAAATTTAGTTAAAGAAAAAAAAATTATAAAATCTTTCCGATAGAAAGCTGAACCCCGGTCATCTTTTCGGTGGGGATACTTACCACTATACTGCCGAAAAATCGAGCAAGACGTGTAGATAACAGTTTCAAACATTCATATAGTTCTGAAGTTAAATATCTGGCTCGTTACAAAGTTCACCAAGGGTATTACTATTATTTTTAGTGTATAAATAATAAAATAAATCAAAAATATATTTATCACTTTATTTAATTCTAACACAAAAAATCAACATTATAATAATTTCGCACCATCACTTTGAATGGAGTAACATAGATGGCAGAGCACTTGATTAGTATGTGAGAGGTACTACGATATTCAGCGCCATTAATTTTTATTTTAAAACGCGCTATTTCTATGTATGTTAAATAGCTTGACTTGAATCCGAATTGATGCATAACAATTAATTTAAAATTCAGTCACCATTAATATACATAAGTTTAAAAAAATCATTTGAATATGTATTTGAGTAAAAAAGTAAGATATAAACTAAAATATTATTATTTTTTTAAAGCTGGTTTAAAAACCGCCTCACAGTAAATACAATTATGTAATCTGATTTGATAATGAATGTTGTCATTCAGCTAAACAAGAAAAACAAAATAATTACGATTATTTTGTTTTTTGCGCAAGTCATGATAACTTAACACTTACCAAATATCAAAATTATTAAGTGTTTATATTATTTGTGATCGTTTTTGAATCGTTTTTAGTGCAAGTCATGACAACTCAACACTTACCGAATATCAAAATTATTATATCTGTTTATTATTTGGAACAGTGCGTGTTTTGTTTTTTGTGCAGGTCATGATAACCCGGCACTAACCGAATAACGAAATTATTAAGTGTTTATATTATTTGTGATCGTTTTTGAATTGTTTTTAGTGCAAGTCATGACAACTCAACACTTACCGAATATCAAAATTATTATATCTGTTTATTATTTGGAACAGTTCGTGTTTTGTTTTTTGTGCAGGTCATGATAACTCAACACTTACCGAATATCGAAATTATTAAATATTTGGGACTGTCGTTTTTGTTTATTGTGCGTGTAATGAAAACTCGACCAGAACCTACTCGTATTACATGTTACGTGGTGTTAATATTTTTATATGTTATCACAACGAATACAAAGCCTTCAAAGTGTTCAATCGTGTACCTTGATTATCCCGTCGGTTCCGTGCCAACTACCTTGTTAACACCGGAACTACCTATTGCCCGTATATTGCATAGTCCGAACACACAAAACCGCTCCGCGAGAAAAAAAATCTCTATACAATTTAATATGAACTCAAAACCTGCAAAACGACATCTCGTAAAAAAAAACATAAACACGATTGATTGCGAAAAGGTGTGACTGATTTAGTTAGTTATTATTAACACTAAACGCCACGTAACTGTGAATACTGAAAAATATCTACCAATAAATTAACACGATTTAAAATAAGGTAAGAAAAAAATTTAATATTTACTCTACGTAATTTAAAGTTATAAAGAGTCTAAAACTATGGGCGCCAGATATTTTTATGCAAAATCTAAATCTACTATATGTATCTCTCGCGTTCCTCGTCATGATCTCAGAGTTGGATTCGCTAGGAAACCATTTCATGGCACGTCGACAGACCCGAGCCCCACGTTGGGCGCCACTTGATATAACGTTGGGCTTTCATCCTTGCGCAATCATCATATTATTATTATAACGTTGGTCATTGAGAAGGTGGCGGGGATGTAAATCAATAGGCGATCATATTTACAATTTATTATATATTAATCAACGAAAAACCTTAGGCTAAATTCTTAATCTAAGTAATGGTCTATTTAATTATAATATTAACTTAATATTAGATCTACCTTAATACCCCGTTGGATACTGGTTCGATCGCCGTCGCGTCCACTCTTGACTCATCTTCATCGGTGGCGGGCCTCCGTCACCATCGCCATTGTGGTGGTCGGCTACCATTCCCGACCCGTCTTCATGGACGCCGGTTCCCATTCCTCTTGATAGTCTGCGCCGCTACCAACCGATAGCTTAAGTGCCAGCTGGATCGGGCGCTTCTAGCTTCGTTCTTCGTTCTGCTTTTTCTTCGTCCTGGTACTGGCCGGTCTTGGCCACTGGCCGCCAACCATTCGATGATCGCCAACCGTCCGCTTCGAACTTCGACTCCACTCCACTCAACTTCTGATTTCTTCAACTGAACTCTCCCAACTCACTTCCTTAACTAAATTTTTCCAACTGCCTCTTCATCGCCGCGTCCGGCCTGTTAAGCACCTCAAGGTGTGTCTTCAACAAGTCCCTCGGTGCATACCTTAGACGGTGATTGGTCGGGTTCTTCTATTTTTCTCAAATCCTCTAAGCACACCGGGGCATTTTATGGCTTTGTTCCCGGATTAGCTGGGCAATGTCTTTTGTTAATAATTATTTTGGAATCTCCCGTACGAGATCCGAGACCCTTTTTCAGCTGGCTAATTGCGGCCGTCGTAAACGCATCCTTTCCCGGTGATTTATCATTATCCAAAAGGTATGTCGCCGACAGTATGCAGTTAAGATTAAATGCATTTCTCGGTGGTGGACCGTTAAAAAATGTTTCCTAGACTCCCCAAGAAAGCAGGACGTTCACTTAGTATTATTGTTTTATCCTTTAAATCCCTTAAAGCAAATGCACCGCATTCAGACTAGTAGTTAAGTACTTTGTTATTTATTAATTCGCAACACATTAGGCCGGGCACATCAATATCATTTTATATATCTAGACAACTGTCAATTTGTCATATCTCTCATAACTAACAATTATATATAACTCCTTATTAACTGCATGGATACGGTATATAAACACTACTTGTAACCCTATATTTAAAAATAAAATTATACTGTACTTTGTATCAATAATTATTTACTATTAAAATCATTAATGATTTAAATATTCCTCATTAGCGTCAACATTTCTTGTCAGTGGACATAAAAAATATATAATTGCTTCTTGGCCAATGCGGAAATCCATTATTATATTAGCGATGCAAATACGCAACATATATTTTTTAGTGAATCTAGTAAAGTCAATAATTATGTACACTTTCGCCATAACACACCTTCAAGGTTGTCAGGCTGCCTTCCGCGCATGTGTGCTTAGAGTTATTACGACTGCGGTCAAGTGTGAGAAATTTAATCCCAATCGAGTCATTTGCCTTCCGGATATTACAATGTAAACATGTTTGCTCCGCTAGCAGTTTGCGCCAAGTAGAAACAACGAGCAGTGATCCGATTTGTCTGGTCGGAGAGTGTGCGTGAAGAGGATGAATACAGGGACAGTGCTTTATCATGTAAAAGTGTTTTTTTGTAGATCGAAAAGTTTAAAAGTGGCCGGACGAGTGTGACGCACGAAGAGGGAGCAGGACGCCCGTCGACCTCAACCATGGACAACGAGATTCAGCAAGCCCGAGAGATGGTTCTAGCGAATAGGCGAGTTACCATCGGTGAAGTAGCGTCTTCTTTGAACGTCAGTCATGATTCTGCCCACCAAATCTTTCACGACGAGCTTGGCTTCCGTAAAATTTTGTAAATAATAGTAAAATATAATTATCTCAACCTACAGGTGTACTTTTCTTAACTTTCAATCAATAAATTAATCTATTATATTATTGTGGTCGATATCTACATATATATAATTCTACAGCGTGTAACAGACCTAGTCCACAATACTTTATGGAGTTTATTGACTAAATTACGAATCATATGTGCCTAATTTCAACCATGTCAGAGATATAAGCATTTCAAACGAAACGTAATTATCCGAAATATTTTATTAATTCTAAATTATATATTGAACAAAAAATTAAAGGTCATCGAATTTCGAGCGGCCAGACTATTTTTCGTTAGATCATTTAGGGCCTGAAGCAATGATATAGATTAATAATGGAACAATTTTGCAAATATTTATTTCAAAGTACGTAGACTTCAAGCTAAACACGATTTTGTAAAAATTTCAAGTAATAATATTTTCCGTAACAGTGCAGAATTTTCACATATTCCTTGAACATTTTCAACTCGTAATATTGTCAGGTATCCACACATAAAATATTGTGGACTATGTCTGTTACATCATATATGATGGATGCAACTTTGTGTATTATATTTTAGTGGTAGATACATATTAAAAAATTGAAAATGTTCAAGCCGCATGTGCGTAACTAATCTCAAACATGTCAGAGATATATATTTTAAAAACGTAATTATGCGATTATTTCGATTAATTGAAATACTTTATTAATTCCAAATTAAATTTTAAATACAAAAAATAAAAGATCTTCGAACTTCGAGCGGCCAGAATACTTTATTGTTGCATGTTTTGGGGCGTGAAGGAAATATATAGAATGTGTATAGAAATCTCATACAATAAGATTTTTCGTAATGGACTAACAGCTATAACATGTGTGATAATGAATGATACACGTGAGATCATGATTGTGGGATTAGAAGGAATGATTGCGAGATTAGAATTAAGAAATTAATGGAATCTCGGACATTTCCGGGTATTTATTAAGGTGTGGGTCTCCGGCTGGGGGTTCCTGGGATGGGCGACGCCTGGAAGAGCAGTGGCTAGAGAACCTAACGAGGCATTCTACTGGCTCTCCCTCGCACTCTTGCGACCTGGACAGGGTGAATTTCTGCCGGACTGTGATCGAGTTCTGCGACTGAAACACATACATGTGACGTCTACCCTCCCCTTTTGGGGGTGTGTGATTTTTATAGCTTCTTTCTGGCTGCCTTTTGAAATTAATGCGACAACAAGTCTCTCATGTTCTACAGGTATGGTGCTGGTACGACGATACCGGAGCCAACCTATGATTGTGTTATGATGATATGACTGAATGTAATTAAATAAATAAAAGTATATGTAACTATGGCGAATCGAAACGAGGGTGAACAACTCTCAAAACGATTCGGAATTGGGTGTAAATAAATAAATGGACTAGCAGAATTTGTACATACTCATGAAACACTTTCGTCTAGTAATTTGGTCAGGTGTCATAAAATATTTTGGACATTCTGTAGAATGAGCAAAATATCATTATGTAAATGTTGGGTTGTCTAGTAAGCCTTTGCGGTTTTGTTCAATTATTTGTTATAAAATCAATTTTTTGTACACAAATTACAACATTTCAATTAATGATGTATTCTCCATTTATTGTTCGGGACTTCATCCTATCTTTCAACCAATGCCTTTTTCTATAAAAATCAGTTAGTTTAGCGTTGTAATAGTAACGCCACGCATTTGATTGGAGAGCGAATGAAAATGGCTATAATCTGACGAATCGAAATGTGGTTGTGGTAGAATTTTCCAGTCATGGAGTCCTCTCCGTACACAGGACGAAAACGGCTTTGGTAGCACTGTGACCTTGATTAAAGGCAAAAAGGAGCATGTGTAGAAGACATTCGTTATTCTCAACATGTCGCTCAATTATTTAAGCCCAAAAATTAAGAAAAACTATAAGATACAGGAAAATGGCGACACTGACGTTTTAGAGCTGAAAAAATTCTTTCGAATAGTATGTTTTTATGTAAATACTAATTAAATGTTATTAAGGAGAACACATTCTTATTGTGAAGTTGTAATTATTCAGAACAGACGGTCGGCGATATTTTTATTACTAATTAAATGTATCAATTAGAAAGATACACGTATAAAATCAATATTATCGAAAAATATTTTTGTTGCTACCGGGAAAATAAAATAGATGGCTTTCAAATAATGGAACGATGGATATATAAAAATGTAACATACTGTGTACTGTAGCGTAGGGTTCGAATCCCGGTAGCAACAACAATATTTTTCGATAAAATTGATTTTATATGTATATCTTTCTAATTTATACATTTAATTTTTTTAATCATATAAAGTCGATTTTCAGTATGAAGGTTCCTTGTTTGTAAATCCGTTAGTGATTCCCATTCAAGTGTGATAATACCGTGTGCGTTATACCTAGTATTAATATGGTCTAACTTAATGTGATTGACTACATCACTTAATATCACAAACTTTTTATTAGACGTGCACGTCTTGTTAGATTTTATTTACGTTATCCTAGTGTGTGCGTGTCTGTATACTTATCGCGTATCTTTGTAGAGATACAGATTTCGGTTGAGCACGCTCACGGTGATATGGTTTATTAGCAAGTCATTGCAGAGTATAAATTGTCACGGAACACATATCAGTCGCTTACTATACCGTCAGTGATCTAAACGAGTGCACATAAGTATTTAATTTAGTGAAAACGTTAATCAAAACAAGAATTACCATGTTTTTTCTTTCTTCGTCAGTTCTGTTAAACTTCTTGTACATTATTGCACTCTCTGTCGTACTATTTTATCTATGGATGAAGTACAGGTTCGGATATTGGAAAAGAAGGGGTGTCTACAGCGTAGAAGCTAAATTCCCCTTCGGTAACATTGGACCGGTGGCTCTAATGAAAGCCAGCGTAGGACAGCACATGGAAACCGTGTACAGCGAAACCAAAAAGCATTCTTGTGTCGGCATGTTCATGATACACAAGCCGACCCTGCTGATCAATGATCTGGAGTTGATCAAAAAAGTGCTCTTGAAAGACTACGACCACTTCCAAGGCCACGGATTCAAGTCCAACAAGGAAGCGGACCCTCTATCGCAACACTTGTTCAATCTGGAGGGAGAGGAATGGAAGAGGATCCGCGTAAAGTTGACCCCGACATTCACGTCCAGCAAAATGAAGTACATGTTTGACATCTTGGCTAAATGCGCCGACGACATGCTGAACTGCGCCAAGCGGGAAGTGTCATCTGGTAACACGATCGAGGTGAAGGAACTCGTCGCTAAATTTTCAACCGACGTCATTGGATCCTGCGCCTTCGGTATCCAGATGAACAGCTTCAAAGACCCCGACTCTGAGTTCAGAAGGATGGGAAAAAAAATATTCAGCACGGGAAAAATCAAAGCCGCGGGAGAGATGATGTCCTTGTTGACACCAGACTTGTTCGTGCGTCTCGGAATAAGCCTCAATTTTCCCGAAGTCACCAAGTTCTTTAGTCGGATCGTCCCCGAAACAATCAACTACAGGAAGGATAACAACATCACCAGAAATGATTTTCTGCAGTTGCTGATTGATATGAAGAATAAAGATTCTGAAACAGGTGTGCATATATATTTAAAGTACTTTTATTATAAATATGAATTAAATATATTAATTATAAAGATATACATTTAAAATCAATTTTATCGAAAAATATTGTTGTTGCGCCACCGGGATTCGAACCTGGATCTCTTTCCTAACCGGGGAAGGTGCTTTATCCAACTAAGCTACAGCGACATCATTTTTAGCGACAATTTTCGACCCTATATGTTACCTTTTTGATAATAATACATTTAATCGTTCTATCATCGTTTAGGAAAGAGATCCAGGTTCGAATTCCGGTGGCGCAACAGCAATATTTTTCGATAAAATTGATTTTATATGTATATCTTTCTAATTAATATATTTAATTCATATTTAAAATATCACAGACCTATGTTCTGAATAATTACAACTTCACAATAAGAATGTGTTCTCCTAAATACTTTTATTATCTTTATTTAAAAACTTTTATTACTTTTTCGACTGTATTCACTGACTACCAAGCATACAGACGTGAATTCCTTATTTAAATATTTTCATTTTGATGTCACCCACGTGGTCACTTTTGTAATAGATACGCAATCAAATAGCTCCGCGACTTTTTTTTAAATATATGTCTCGATTGGTACGAAAATTTAAGCGCTAACAATTTAATATGCATTAATAATGTAAAAAATACGTCTCGTTTACACAAAGATTTAATTTTCGAAGAGTAAATACTTTTACTATTGCATAAATGTGCCATAAACTATCGGATTTATGTTTCCACAAATAATGTGTGTAGAATGCCTCTCGTCCCGCAATTACTATATGTACACTATTCATTTACTAGTCTGTGCATATTATATATATATATTTTTAAAAAACGTTTGTTTATACGTATTCGTAGTACATAATTCGTGGCGTGCATGTTTGATAAATACAATGTAAAACATTATATTCGTATCGACGATTTTGATAGGTTCAACATATGTGCGCGACGCATAGCCAATAATTAACAAGCTCGATATAGTACATTTGCACATTCGCTGAGTCAGTCAACAACAATGATTTAGAAATTTACACATTAATGGATAGAAATGGATCATAAATTCCGGAAACACTGACCGTGACCGCCCAGCGATCACCATTAGTCGCAAAGCAGTCGCTCTGTAATGCTATCCGGTTAAGCAACTATTCGCCCGAAGGACCTAATGTACAAAAAAATATTATAACGTCAATTATTCTCTGAACACGGACGATTCTCGTTAATTATGCGGAGACTGTTAAATGGCTAATTAAATAGACACTCGTATTTAAGATCTAGATTACACAGATCTTCAAAAGTGAGGATCATAAAAGATTTTTTGAAAAATTTTACTGAATAGGTTTGTGGCATTCCATTAAGTTCTAAACTCTTTTTAGTTTTTCCTATCAAGTGTTGTTTCTCCACAACTATTTTTCGTTAAATGTGTATTAAATTCTTGCACTTGAGTCGGCGATATAACGCAAAAATATGTACATATACATAAGACCCATAAAAATATTATTTCTTTGATCACTGCATTTGTATAGTTAATAATAAATTTATAAAGGAATGTAACTACTGATTGGTGTGTATATAAAGATATAATAAACATCTAAGAGTTGCAAAAACACACTATTTATTTCAGGAGAGGGTCTGTCAATGGAGGAATTATCTGCCCAAGTATTTATTTTCTTTGGGGCTGGTTTTGAGACATCGTCTACCACCGCAAGTTACGCCCTCCTGGAGTTGGCGAAGCACCCTAATATCCAGGAGACCTTGAAAGAAGAACTGGACAGGGTAGTTGGAGACAATGGAGGCAAAGTCACGTATGATGTCGTGACCAACATGACTTATCTCACACGTGTTGTTGAAGGTAACTTAGACTTAATAATGTTTCAATGTGTCCAAAATTTAATAAAAATGAATTGATAGTTCTGGCGTCTGCTATCAGATTACTCAAAGGTATTTGAGATTCTGTAAAAATAAGGTAGATGGCTGTTTCAAATAATGGAACGATTAAATGTATTAATATCAAAAAGGTTACATATAGGTTTGAAAATTGTCGCTAAAAATATTGTCACTATAGCATAGTTAGATAATGCACCTTCCCCGGTTAGGAAAGAGATCCAGGTTCGAATCCCGGTGGCGCAACAACAATATTTTTCGATAAAATTGATTTTATATATATATATCTTTCTAATTAATATATTTAATTCATATAAGACGATTAATTAATTTAATATAATTAATTAACATATTCGATGAATCATTTAGAAAAAGTATAAACATTTTTTTTCCAATAAATATTTGATTATTACCATTGGTGGCCTTCTAATCGAGTCATTTAATTTGTTTTAAATATCATTCAAGTGTGTTGTAAAATTGCAACTTCAAAATATATTGTGTTTTCACTAAAAATATATATATTTAATTTTACGTTCATTGTATAATGACATTGTTTATATAATGAGTGATTATTATATTAAATAAAATATTATCTAACTAATTTGAATTTTTAATCTTGTTAATAGGTTAAAAGGTTATAAATACATATTCAAATATATTTATTATCTAGAAACATCCCAATTTATAATGATGTGAAAATAAGTGTTTTTAAAACATCAATTTATTAAATCTACCCTATTTGACGCGACAACAACACATTTTTTCATTTGATAGAATTGACATCATTGTTTGTTTTATGTCATCATGCTACACGGACAGTCATTTACTAACTAAATAAGTAACTGACCATCGAGCCGTTTCCCTCTAGTGGCATGTAAAGAAAATAGAACGCCACACTCTTCCGTCTTGGCAAACTACTCTTGCCTCGTCTACTTTCATATCATTTCAGGCCATTCTCCATTATAGTTTATATAATTATGCCACTATTTCTAACGCATTTCTGTGACAAATTTCATTGGGGGACCCGTATTTGGTGAGCATATATTAAAGTGAGCCTGTCTGTACCCACCTGTAAAAACATTGAGTTTGGTCCTGACTAGGGATTCTGTGTTGAAATAACCCGGGAATAAATTTCCGGGAATCTCATGGTTTTTTGCTGTCTCGAGTCCCGGGATATAAAAAATATCCCGAGACTCGAGACTCTTTTCTTGATTTCAAATAAGTTGAGTTACTACGGATCATTGCCGCGCAGCAGGTAACAACCCAGCGGTGAGCTTGTAGCTTCTAACTATTAACTATTATCAATTAAGTAGAAAATTTGTCCCCAGATACATAATATTAAAAAAAAAATCCGAAGGGGATGGTTTTGTCGGTTTGTTCAAACAAGAAATTATGTTTCCTTGCAAAATGGAATGTAAATATTTAAGATAAAAACGTGTCACTTAAAATTTTGATGAGATGTAATTATTTGAAACGTTTTTTGTAATCAATTTATAAACATAATTTCATTTCATTTAAAAAAAACTACTCCCGCATTATAAATCAATAATTATTTCATTAAATAACTTTTATTTGTTTTAATAAATTAATGTTTATTATGTAAATTCATGGTCTCGATTCCCGGGAACTAAAAAAAGTCGAGAATACTGAATTCCTAGTCATGACCTTTAATTTTAATTTTTTTTTCTGTACCATTTGGAGTACATCACAGACCACTATTCATGTATTAATGTCGTGTATTATAAGTATTTAAAAAATATTTTTTAGTAATTTAACTATATTTAATAACGATTGTTTTATTTCAGAAACGCTGAGGCTGTATCCTATTCTTCCATTCCTCTCCAGGTTCTGCTCCGCGGACTACCCCATCCCCGGCACCACCGCGGTGATAGAGAAGGGCACACTGATTATGATCCCCGTTCTGGGCATCCAGAGAGATCCGGACATCTATCCCGATCCGATGAGGTTCGATCCAGAACGATTCACCCCTGAAAATGTATCGAAAAGGCACGCGTTCGCACATCTTCCATTTGGCGAGGGGCCACGAGTCTGCATAGGTATGTTATAAAAGTCTCCATAATACGTCAAGATGTGATGAATCTGTAAGAAAGAAAACAGAGAATCTTTCAGGAGTGTTCGAAAAGTTGGTTCTTCTTCTTCAATGATTCTAGCCTAACAAGCCCTGGCCTCCAAAATCATTTGCCTCCAGGCGACTTTCTTCCATTTTGTAATCTGTATCAGCATCCTTTACGCTTTTGAAGTCTTACTATTCTTATTTTACTCGAGCCTTCGTAGTTTTATGTGGATGATAGTTTGGGAGTCTGACAAATTTTATACAACTCGTCTGTAACTTATTTTTCAAACTGCCCCATCGCGCATAAGTCCATAAATTCTCGGCAGCAGTTTCCTCTCAAAACTACGTAATATTTCCCCAATTTGACGGGGGTTGTTCACGTTTCACGCGGTATGTATATTTAACTCTTCAACACCCCTTTATCCTAATCGGTTCGGGGGCCAAGCGCTCGGGCGGTCCTCTACCACCGCTCTCTGTCCTGCGCTGTGTCGATTACTTGGGGCCACTGGTGGTTCCGTCGTTCTTCACAGAGTCTCTCCATTTGCCTTTTCTACAGTTCTACAGGTGTTCTTTCCTCTGGCATTGATGTAAAAATCTGTTTAGGTAGTCTTTCGTTTTCCATGCGAAGGATATATTGAAGACAATATAGCTGAGATTTTTCTATTTAGAGCAGCAGTGGATGATATTGATGATATTGTTGATATCTCAACGTCACTCCCGCTACTCCTCTTTATCGACCTGTTCCTTGCTATCAGTGTCTCAAGTTGAAGACCATTGATTTGAAAATTGACATTAATCATGAGATTTATTTTCCTTATTACTGAGCTTTACGTGACCGCAGAACGCTACTAGCTGAACCTATCCTTTTATCAATTTCTCATTTATTATTGCAAAATACAAGACACGTGACTAAAAAGATTGGCTGTAAAATCTTACTTCTGGAAAGGATCAGAAGATTTATTAGTACTGGGTCTTGTAAAATAGTGTACAACTCTGGTAATATTCCTCACATCGACTACTGCAGCAGCATTTTTTTTTTGGCTAACGAAGAGGAAATGCAACAATTGTCAGTGTTGCAAAATAAAGCTATGAGAATAATACTCAGAAAAAATAGATATACTCGGATCAGAGCAATGCTGAAAGATCTGAATATGATGACCTTTAAGGAGAAAATATATTTTAATACAATAGTGTTTATTTACAAAATCATCAATAAGAAAATATCAACGGAATTCACACGAAAAATTGATGCAAATTGGCATGAGCACGAGCATCGTACAAGAGGAAGGGATAGACTGAGACTGCCATTCGGGAGGAAGGCCAAATCTCAGAAATCGATAATGTATATACAGTGCAATGAAATTTTTTAATGAAATGCCAGAAAACATAAGAAAGGAATTGAGATTGAATAGATTTAAAATGAAACTGACTAAATACGTAAAAGATAAGCTTTAATAAAATAAAATACTTTAATCTTGTTTATATTAGAGGAAAAATTTGGTCAGGTGGCATCGTCCTGTTGAAACTACACGTGTCGCAGGCCTAATCGATCCAATTCGCCACCAAGAAATTTTCCGACATGTGACGATAGCGATCACCATTAATGGTTAAAGCATCACCATTATTATTAGGATAAAATGTTTTAATGACTTTATAATAAATTGTAATTAAATATTATCTGCGATTACCAAATTTAAATTGACAAATATCTGTCGATCCAAAATGGCGGCCAAACAAAATCGGCCTGGAACATAAAATTCACCCTGTTGTGAAACACATCACAAAACACCCAGAATTGAGAAAGTGACATAAATATATCGCGTCCTCACCGGGAATCGAACGCGGAGCCCCCGCTATGAAAAACCAGTGTCGTGCCCACTGGTAATATATTATATTCAGAAGTTCACGTAATATTTTTAAATTTTAAATATTAGTGAAAATCGTGTCATGGAAATGACAGTTATTATTATTACAATGGAAGTTATTATTATTACAATGGAAGTTATTATTTTTATTATTTTAAATTGAACACTAATTATACAATTATAGTCACATTTATATTATTATCAGCACTTTTCTATTCACTGCTGGATGAAGGCCTACCCAAGTGTCCCGCAGAATTTGATAATTCTATCTAGCCTATCGGTCCCTCAACACCCCCTCGGCACCACTGTATGCACTCGCGGAACAATTGTCCGTCCTCCGAGCGTCCATTATTATTATTCTTTTCTTTCGTATTAACAAATGAATAATTAAAAATAACAAATGCGTTATATGAAACAACTGATTGCGAGTAATAATTAAATTTTAATGCATTTTCAGGAAGCCGTTTCGGCATGCTACAGGTGAAATTGGCGCTCACGACAATTCTTCTCCACTTCGATGTGTCACTGTGCAAAGAAACTAAACTGCCCCTGGAGTACGACCCCCAAGCCATCCTTCTACATAGCATAGGAGGGTTGCACTTGAAACTAACCCCCAGGTTTTGATTATACACCAGATCCTCAGCCTTGCAAAACGAATGTGCTATTTTTCAAAAAATGAAATAACTAGTCTATTCAAAATTATATTATTCCTTTTTATAAACTACCAACTTTATATACGCCATATCACTCAATGTGGCTTATATAATACAAAGTTAGTTAGGTTTTATGGAAAACACATTATTATTGAGAAGTTGCAGTTTTTCAAAACATAGTTCTGTGGTATTTTAATACAAATCAAATGTATCAACTAGAAAGATAACAATAAGTCGTATCAAAGTTTATCCAAATTTCATAAAAATTAAACCGATTTAGTTTCTGGTGTCTCATAGCGCGTATTACTCAAAGGTATTTGAGATTTAGCGCAATATAATGGTGATGGCTTTTTAAAAATTGAATAATAAATTTATCAATTTGAAAGAGCTGCAGCTTATTCGGTTGGCGTGGTGTAACTGGTAACGCATTTCCCCGGATAGGAAAATGTCCAAGTTCGAATCCCGGTAGCAAATAAAATATTTTTTCGATAAAATTGTTTTTTTTCTGTATATTAGGCCCGTGTCCACGATGATCTCTCAATGAGACTTTGATCCCTAAGAGCCTGTAAAGGTACGTGTGTAATGGATGCGTAATTCTATTCAATGAACATTTGTAAATGTGAAAATTTATAAATTATATTGTTGTTGCTACCGGGATCTCTTTCCAATCCTACAATATTTTTCTATAAAATTGATTTATATGTATATCTTTCTTATTAATACATTTAATTTGTATTTAAGTCCTATATTCATAGCACAAGCGTTTAGCTTAGTTTGAAAATAGTTAGAATATTAATGTGACATGTATTCTGTGTACGCATCTCTATTTAAAAATATATATATATATCACAGACCTATGTTCTGAATAATTACAACTCACAATAAGAATGTGTTCTGATTAATGAAAATTTATATTTAAAAAGTGTTAAAATATGGTTTATCAAGAAATAGTCATAGTTAAGAGAACATTTAAATCCGTACAGTGCAAGAAAGTTCATATATAAAAATTTTAAAAATATATAAAGATTGTATATTTTTTTATTACAATGATTGTATAATTCAGAATTACATACAAATAATATGTAATTTATGACTAGTCATAGTTTTATATCTATATTATTTATTATATTAAGTCTGTGATATTTTTATTACAATAAGTAGTTAAAATTAAATACACTACTACAAATACATTTTCACTAAATATCTAAGAAAACTGTTTTTGTAAAAAATAAATGTTAAATAATTATCGAATAATTCAAAATATCAATAATAATACTGTGCATCCAATCTATATAGAGTTTTTATCAACCTCTTTACACAGGGTAATTTCATCCCTCAGGCCTAGACTTAAAGTAAAGAATTTTGTTAAGAATTCTTGAAAATATCACGGTTTTCGTAACTAATTATGACAGTACAAATTACTATTTCTAAATGTTAGAAATAAGCGTGACAGGTTTAACTCGCCATTAAGTCAGTCCAATTTTCACTGCACAAACGTTTAACATCGTTTCGAAGTACAGTAGACTCTCGACTATCTGGGGTCGTAGGGAAAAATTAGCCCCTAATAATCGCCCCAAAAGAAAATTAAAACCACAAACAAAAACACAAAGCTCTGTGTCACGATATTTTAAATTATTTTTAAAGTTAATTTCAGGATGATGCATAGTTATCCGCCGTTTTTCTCTTTTCACTTTTAATTGAAATTTTTTAATGGAGTTTGGAAATTAAAATGCGCATCGAAAACCATACACATATACTACCACTTAGAGAATGGGTGGAAATCTGGAATCATTTCGCAATCTTAACGATCTTTCGGGCGAAGGAACGATTAGCGGAAGGGCATCCCAGATAACCTGAGTCCACTGTAGTAAGAAGATTGATGTTACATGTATTTTTTTTTTACTATTTATTATTTTTTTTAAATAAAATAATCAAAAAGGATGGAGAGGTGGCAGGAGAATGAGGAGAGAAGGAACATAATCGGGTATAAATAAACAAAATAATGTAACGTTGAATACACACAATATTATTGCAGAAAATAATGTAACAGCAAAATTTTATATATTTAGTGATACAAAATTTCAATAGCCTCCCTACACAAATTAAATAAATAAAGGATATTAAAAGAGTTTAAAAAGAAACTAAATGAACACTTCAAAAATACATAATTGGAAAATAAACAATATTACAGTACACTTCAGAAGCACACAAATGGACAGTGAATAGAATATGTAAGGTATTATTTACAATTATTGTAGTGTAACTCCCTCTCCAAGCACAAGAGCTGGTCTCTTTTTTGTAGAGGTAAGCGAAATAAAAACCATGTAATTTTAAAAATGTAAAATACTTAATTCATGTTATAAAAAATTATAAAAATGTTAAATAAATAAAAAAATAAATAATAATAATAAAAAATATAAATCAGATTATCAAATATTGCACAGAAAACATGAATCTCCAATGGTAATGGTGTATTTAATATAATTATCAGATGTGCAGTAAAACTAAACTAATCTCAATCTTTCCCGAGTGCTTGCACTTACAGGATGCACCCATCAACAAATCATTGTCTTAACTGTCTTATAAAATCATTGATTTGCGGAGACACCTATTTTAGGAATGTTGTAAGCCAACAACGTGGCCATGTCCGGTCAGAATGATAAATTATTATTATTATTATTTATCCATCTCCGAAAACACGCTACCTTGTTCATTTTTATCTCCACGTCAAAATCTCAACGCGCGCACATGATAGGTGCTGAGGTGAGATTTATCTCATTTGAATCTATGGAAAGTATCTCATTCCAAAATACATTAATCACAAAGATCCACGAAAACAAAAATATTATTATTAAGGAGAACACATTCTTATTGTGAAGATGTAATTATTCATAACATAGGTCAGTGTTATTCTTTAAATGTATTAATTATAAAGATATACATTGTTACGATGCGGTCTGACTCCTGCGGATTGGACGCCAGGGCACCGCCACCGGCTAGACAGTGGTTGCATGAGACATGTGGGTTCGGCTGAAAATAGGTAATCCTAGGCACTTACCTTCGGCCGACGACCTTTCTTTCACCAGTGGTTAATTTGTAAATTAATGCTAATTTATAATAGAGATTAATTTTACAACAGGTTTGTTTAATATAAAATAAAAGGATCTTATAGAATAATCTCTCCAATTGTGGTTACGGAGACTTAGGATAGATGCATACGTACAATTTATAACCTCGCGACTATTCAGTTGTTTGTCAGAAGACTACTGGATCATATGGGAGTACGATAGTTGCTCGATAAAAAAATCGATCGTCAAAACACTTGAACAAGTATCGGTCGACATCTATGTGCATTGCATTGCCATTAGCGTGCGCATACACTCGTCTAAACAGTCGATCCGCGACCGTTCAGTTGTATGGGAGCACGCACACGAATGTGGAGTGATCTCATTGCCAACTGATTGATTATATGCGCACTCCTAACAACTAAACAGTTTAGCCGGGTAGAAATCTCGGGGTTCAACGATTTCGACTCAAAATGGGGAGCATTCCAGTTTTTCCGCACATTTATTTAATTTATTAAGTATTTTTTCACAAAAATCAGTCCATAAACCATAATGAAAACGTTCTTACATCTTAGTAGAATTAAATAATTTAACACTAACAAATAGTAGTAAAACAAAAACGTAGTTAAAAACATAAAAATATATAACTATGTAGACAAGTCAACTCCCCGAATATTAATGTTTTCAATTTTATCTCATTCTAGTTTAACACAATAGAATATGAAAGTACATTTCGAATGAAATATACCTGCTGTTACTTATTGTCGTATGAAGGGTATTCAGGTTCAGCTTATTCTTGAAAAACATCGTAAAAAGAACCGGCACAACTATTGATATTATATATTGATTATCTCTGTGTAATATGTTCTGATTATTTATTTAATTTGTATTAAAATTAATAAATAATAACAAGTCTAATAAAGGTGTAAAAATCCGTGTAAGGAACATGAAAAGTACGTATTGTATAATTTAATATCCTCAAATTGTTTCATTATTTGTGTGCTTTTGAAATGTTCAATGCGCATTATGCTAATTATATTTCTCGCACCAGCGTACTGTCGAATTTAAATGAGAAGTGCATCCTTTATACATGTCGCAACAGAAAATAATGAATTTATTTAAAAATAACTTTCTATGACCGTTACCCAAAACACAGTGATCTGCTAGCTACGGCTTCGGGCTTCTCATAATCTATAATCCTCTGTTTTTGGTTAATATAAACATTTTTTGTTTTAAAGGAAGATTTAGTCCCAACAGTTTTTTTACACACCAACCCTTGGAATCGCAAGTAGGCTTCCAAGTAAACGCGTCCGTTGGCCTGATATTTTATTATATAGCTATGAATTTAACTTATATAAATTGCATCTACTTTGATAAGCCGTAAAGTAAGTAGCCGGAATATATAACATTCTTAAAAAAAATGTGACATCTATTGTAAAATAGATAAACCTGTTTACAAAGTTAATCGAAAATAAATAAATATTAAGCAACACCTATTGGAGAAAAGGTAAACCTTTTATAAGTCTTTTGTCAAAGTGATCGTAGTGGAGGGTTCAAAAAGAATAAATAATATGGATACAGAAAGCAGATCATAATGGGAATAAAATTGATGTAATGGTAATGAACTTTTCTTTTTTTTTTTTAGTTAACAGCTCCAATAGATCATTTTTCACTAGACATAATATATTACAGTAATGCATAAAATAAGATAAAAACGAACAATAACAATAAAAAACAATGATAAAAGTTAAATCATTCAATACATGGCAAAAACTAAACAGTAAAAAGAAAACATAGAAATAGAAATTATGTAAAGCTTACAAAGTACAGAAATGTTGTAGGTATTAGGTCCATCTCGATATTATCTACCTGTCTACGTCACGGTCTTCCCATTGGTCGTTATCTAATTATAGTCAAATTATAATTATTTGTAGTTAACTTAAAATAAATTAATCAATTAAAAAAATGTAGAAAAAAAAATCTGTCTATTCTCAAAATATTTAGTTGCTATCGAGATGTCATCAATTTCGCTATACCAACCGAGCACAATTCGAAAAATTTTTGAACTTATATTCTGCAATCTTTTCAATTGGTACATCAATCCATTCCATTTTTAAAAGCAATTAACTATATATTGCAAAATTAAATTAAATTAGCAACCAAATATTTTATTTGACGGATAGATTTTTTCCCTTTATCTTTCCAATTGATTAATTAAATTTGTGTTAAAAGTATCACAGAACATTGCAACTTCATACTAAAAGTATGTTTCATTACAAATTAAATTGAAGTTATTCAAACATCACGCATTCATGTAAAATGAGAAGAAATGCATAAATTATCAGTACTGCAAAATAAAGCTTTCAGAATAATATTCAGAAAAAATAGTGTTGAATATAATATCGAATAATGCTGAAAGATCTTAATCCAAAAACTTTAAACCACCCTTGTTTTCTTGTGGCTGTATGCAACACATAATATGTACTTACATGTGTCATACAAGGATTCTACATTGAAAATATGTTTTTATATACAAATATTTCAGCGTAGAATGAGACTATTGCGGTATCGAATGTGAAATCAATTGGTGGCCCTGAAAAGGGCCGTTTGAATGCAGTGGTCACGCGATCGGGTAGCTGATGATGACTGGCGGTCTCCGCCTAACCTCCGAAGCCGTACAGGGTGCGTCCCTGTCGCTTGAGGGCGTACACCACGTCCATGGCGGTGACGGTCTTCCTCTTGGCGTGCTCGGTGTACGTGACCGCGTCCCTGATGACGTTCTCGAGGAACACCTTCAGCACGCCGCGCGTCTCCTCGTAGATCAGGCCGGATATGCGCTTGACTCCGCCGCGACGGGCCAGGCGGCGGATCGCCGGCTTCGTGATGCCCTGGATGTTGTCGCGGAGGACCTTCCTGTGGCGCTTGGCCCCCCCCTTGCCCAGACCCTTCCCTCCCTTCCCGCGACCGGTCATGATGGCGGCAGTGGCGGTAGAACTACAGCGAACTAGAACCGACACTGACCGACTGAGCAGCTGAGTTCCGACCGCCGCGACCCCGCGCTATATGCGGCCCGGCAGCACCGCGCCCGGTGCGCACCCTTCAGTGGCGGGCCCTTCTTATCCGGAATTAAATAATAACGCCACTTCTTCATTTACGAACATTCGGTATAACGAACATCACTACTTTAAGATATATGAATTAAATATATTAATTAGAAAGATATACATATAAAATCAATCGATTGATTAATTTTCAGATTATCAGAAGTGAATTATATTAATATTTCTAGCGGTAAATGTTGAAAATATTTATTAGCAAAAAAAGAGTTTTAAATATGAATTAAATATATTAATTAGAAATATATACATATGAAATCAATTTTATCTAAAAATATTGTTGTTGCGCCACCGGGATTCGAGCCTGGATCTCTTTCCTAACCGGGGAAGGTGAATTATCCAACTATGCTACAGCGACAATATTTTTAGTGACAATTTTCGAACCTATATGTTACATTTTTGATATTAATACATTTAATCGTTCCATTATTTGAAAGAGCCATCTACCTTATTTTTACAGAATCACAAATACCTTTGAGTAATCTGATAGCAGACGTCAGAATTATCAATTCATTTTTATTAAATTTTGGACACATTGATACAACTTATATGTATATCTTTCTAATTTAATTCATATTTAAAATATCACAGACTTATGTTTTGAATAATTACAACTTCACAATAAAAATGTGTTCTCCTAACTTTAAGATATTTTTTATTCACGTAACGCACGAAGTGCAAACATGCGTGGAAAGACTTGTGTCCTCAATTGTGAACAGTGAAAGTGATTTTGAGGAGCCATTAGAACCCGCGACTGCGGTAATTGTTTAACTGAATAATCAAATTGAAATAGAATATTATGTTATAGGGATATATAATTATATTATGAGGATTAAATTAAAGACGTTTCTTTCAGGAAAATATAAAAAGTCTTTCTTACCCTCCCAATTCATGTAATATATTTATAAAAGTGCCAAAGCGTACAGCGCTGATGCATTTGTGGAATAATCAGAAAAAAAATCTTGGAAAGGGATGATGCTATATATGAATAAACATGCTCTACTAGCAATGTTAAAGGGTACAAGGAATTGATTTAGTTAATTTAATCTGACGACTAAGCCATGAAAGAAAAACATGCTTCGAATGATAGGCGTAGTGTAATTATTATTGACCATGGTTAAGGAAATTTAGACGATGGTGAAACACATTTAAGGAAAACACAATAATATATATTATTTATTCTTGTTACTGGAGAACATTTAGCCTTTTAATTACCATTTATCAAAATATTATAGAAAGGCAAAACGTGTACAAGGTAAGTAAATCGATGGAATAAATTTATTAGGTTGAATAACATTTAGTTTCAAATGTCACCTTTAAATGTCTTCTTTAAAACAACAACATTAGTGAAGTGAAATCGGAAATATTTTTTTTTTTGAAAATGTTTACGGAATATGGATTTTGGACGCGACATTTTGATCTATTAAGATACGTCAAACAAATCAAATATTAAAGTCAGAAGGCATATATTAATATATTATATTACATAGTCTGACGTATTTCCTTTCTACAAAGATGCTCAAAGTTATATTCGACATTAGATAATAACCTGGGTCTCGATTTGCGTCGACTCGATATACGTTGTTACGACCATAAACATAACAATGAAAATCTGATCTACATCGGTACGGTTAGATATACATCTCTACAGATTAGATAAATAAGGTATTCTCTCGCCTTACACGTGCGTTTGGATCCCCAGAACTACGTGACAAACAATTGCTTTGTGTTTTGCAATATACACTGCCTGTCGATGGCGCCGAAAGAATCGCTAGTAACTCGGCAAACTATGCACAAGATATTTGTTTTGAAGGAACGGACATAAATGACATACGACATAAACGACTTAATTTTAAATCAAGATGAAGAAGACATAAGAAACGACGATCTGCTACCAAATTTCACTGCTATAACCGATGTAGTTACGAAACATACTAATGAAGTAAAATAATATGTTTTTTTACTTACCGTGATAACGAAAATCAAAATTGCTGTAATTAAAAATGTCTGGTGCTATAAAGATTTAAAAAAACTTAATTATTAGGATTTATTATTCATTATTACAAACTTTATATTTTGCTTTGTTTATTTTTTTTAAATGTGCATAATTTCATTTATAATATTTTAATAGAATATATCCCACCATTGATACTTGCAGCCATTTTACTTTGTTATGAAGTTTTTTTTTTTGGAAAAAAATTAGACAATATTATCATTTGATTGACAACGATTGCGGAAAGCATTTAGTGAATTTCTATGACAGAAGGTGATTCGATTTGCGTTGTTTTACTGTACGTCGTACCTTGCCTAAGGCGAAAATCGATTTCTTGGTGTAAATTTTATCATGCTTGTACATATATACGTCTTAGTATGTAGGTATATTTAAAAAATTTTAACTGTTTGAAAGTGGAAATTTCATACGTATTTGTATCGCAAGGATTTAATCGTTTTAAAATTTCAATTACTTGTCCAAAGTTTAACATTAACGTTTGAAATAATGATGAAAAATATATAAACATTAAAGTCTGTTTATCTCCTTAAATGTTACAAACAATTTTCTCAATGTTCGAATATTGTCTACTCAAAATAGAATGAACAAGTTTTTTTTTTTTCGACGGTGTAAATTAAAGAACGAATGAAATATACAAATAATATGTGTTTTGTGCACACACGTTTACCCGACGATTCCACGTGACGCCCTTGTCTGATAGCCAGGTGCAAATCTCCCTCTCCCCTCTCATTGTCAACGGTTCACCGGCTTCTGACGCAATAAATAGGGTCAAAATCGCGGCGCCAGCACATTGTTGTCTGAATTCTCTCTCTTCGTTGTACCTACCACTACAGCTACTAGCTGCGATGGCGCGCACGAAGCAGACCGCCCGCAAGTCCACCGGAGGCAAGGCTCCCAGGAAGCAGCTGGCCACCAAGGCGGCCCGCAAGAGCGCGCCGGCCACCGGAGGCGTGAAGAAGCCCCATCGCTACAGGCCGGGGACGGTCGCCCTGCGCGAGATCCGCCGCTACCAGAAGAGCACCGAGCTGCTCATCCGCAAGCTGCCCTTCCAGCGGCTGGTGCGCGAGATCGCCCAGGACTTCAAGACCGACCTGCGCTTCCAGAGCTCGGCCGTGATGGCGCTGCAGGAGGCCAGCGAGGCCTACCTCGTCGGCCTGTTCGAGGACACCAACCTGTGCGCGATCCACGCCAAGCGCGTCACCATCATGCCCAAGGACATCCAGCTGGCCAGGCGCATCCGCGGAGAGCGCGCTTAAGTATTATATATCTATCCTTCAAACAGCAACACGAAACAAAAGGTCCTTTTTAGGGCCGCTATCAATTTAAACGAATACGCAAACTGCAGGTTTTTAATAAATTATTTATTTTTATTCAACTTAAATTATTTAAATGTCATGTATGCAGTAGTAACAGAGCAGATGCACATGAGTATCTCCGGTATTTGATTTAACTGCCTGAGGTTATTCGAGAGGGCACTGTCTCCTCTGCATATTCTCTAGGGTTTATACAAAAACCGGTTTTCGAACTAAAATATTATTGAAATTCAGGTTATTAGAATTATTACAATAAAATTAAATCAAAAAAATTTTCAGGGCCACTAATCAATTTAAACGAATGTAAAGCAAAGCTACTGGTCATACGCAAACTGCAGGTCTTTAATAAATTATTTATTTTTATTCAACTTAAATTATTTAAATTCCACGCACGTAGTAGTAAAGCAGAAGTACATAAGAATATCCGTTATTTGATTTAACTGCCTGAGGTTATTCGAGGGGGCACTGTCCCCTCTGCATATTCTCTAGGGTTTATACAAAAACCGGTTTTAGAATTAAAATATTGAAATTCAGGTTTTAGAATTATTACAATAAAATTAAATCAATAAGCAAAATATCATGTCATTGTTATCATGTCTTACAGGGTACCGGGTCCGACGAACCCCTCGCCCTACCATCGGTAGTATGCCTTTGAGGCCTGATAAATTTTATTATTAGAATTAAAACAAAATAAAATAACAAGCTGCATTAATGAGCTTGTCGCAGGAAACTGCTAGTTGGCGCCGTGAATTATTCCTCTAGGAGGACGGATTTTGGGCGTTTACATCGCGACGGTGCGTTCAAGTAGTTTACTTATTTAAAAATAAAATAACATAAATTCGTAGAACACATAAACTACAAGTATTTTTATCATCACTTAGTACCGAAAACTTAAAACTGTAAAGTCAGCCATCGGATTTGATATTATTTCTTCAATGGATTTTTTCAGTTTCTTTTAAAGTATTAATAGTTCTGATTAATAGATTCTTCAATTCGGAATCTGTTTCCATACAAGTATTTGGCTGCATACTGTGTACAAGATGACGAAAATGCACTAGATTTCTTTGTAGTTTGACACATTATTTCATGTAAAACATGGACACTAGTCCGGATTAATATAATTAATTAATTATTACCAAATTAATTTTAGTGTTTAAAACCTGTATGAATTTTACAACAAAAAAAAAGCAAAACCAAACCATGCCGTGATAGCCACCTATGGAACACTACAGCAATAATTATACATTTTTGTCTTTGCTTGCGGCGAAGCCATTCGATCCAATTTTTTTTTTCCAATTCCTTAGAGTCTACATGCGGCTAGACCGCCAAATCTACTGCTACAAGTGCATCAGCGCTAATCGCTTTGACACTTTTACTAACTACCTTATTGTAATAAACATCATAAGTGTTTTATATTAATACATGAATTGGAAGGGTAAAAAATTCTGATAAAAAACCCTCTAAACAATTTACTAGAAGTTAAATATTGCAAATTAATTAGGCGCGACACTTTATGTACAGTGCCGCCTTATTCTAGCATAATACTTATATTTAAACTAAAATAAATCACTACTAAACTTAAAAATATATTGTTTCATTGTTTTACAAGTCATTTATTGGAGAGTTGAGTCGACGCTGTCCGCTTCTGTGTGCATCTCAGTCCGGAGGAGCCGGCACCATCGTAAATGGACGCCTATTTAATACTTTGTGCATCTGTATATGTGATTCTTTTGAAAATGATTTAATTTTAAGAATATGTTCGTGTCGCGCCATGCATATGTACATCTGTGCATAAAGGTCTTAGAAAGTTTATCCAACAGTAAACATGAGACGCACAAAATAATTACTTAAAAGGTTTGCACAATTTATCAGCTTCATCGGAATTTTTTTTAACCTTAGATCATTAATAGCTCATAGCAAGATAAATGTGTGTATTGGTCATTTGAACTCCTTTTTTGTTTTACGAGGATAATATCTACGTCATAACATACAACACGCGCAGGAGATCCACTGACTCGATGAGATGAGATAACTCGAATATTTGAGTCATCGTTCAAAGTAACGAATCAAAAGAATCGGTTCTTTTTAATCGGATAGCTCGAAGATCCGATTCCGTGAAAAGAATCATAAACAACACATCTATACGCAACACATAATATGTACTTACATGTGTCATACAAAGATTCTACATTGAAAATATGTATTTTATATACAAATATTTCAGCGTAGAATGAGACTATTGCGGTATCGAGTGTGAAATCAATTGGTGGCCCTGAAAAGGGCCGTTTGAATGCAGTGGTCACGCGATCGGGTGGCTGATGATGACTGGCGGTCTCCGCCTAACCTCCGAAGCCGTACAGGGTGCGTCCCTGTCGCTTGAGGGCGTACACCACGTCCATGGCGGTGACGGTCTTCCTCTTGGCGTGCTCGGTGTACGTGACCGCGTCCCTGATGACGTTCTCGAGGAACACCTTCAGCACGCCGCGCGTCTCCTCGTAGATCAGGCCGGATATGCGCTTGACTCCGCCGCGACGGGCCAGGCGGCGGATCGCCGGCTTCGTGATGCCCTGGATGTTGTCGCGGAGGACCTTCCTGTGGCGCTTGGCTCCCCCCTTGCCCAGACCCTTCCCTCCCTTTCCGCGACCGGTCATGATGGCGGCAGTGGCGGTAGAACTACAGCGAACTAGAACCGACACTGACCGACTGAGCAGCTGAATGCGTTCCGACCGCCGCGATCCCGCGTTATATGCGGCCCGACAGCACCGCGCCCCACCTGCCTCATCCTGCCAGGTGGTGATAGTGATTGCTGTACAAACTTCCAGTGGCGGTCTGTCGTTCAAGTGAACCGAAAATAAAATAATAATAATTACAATATCAACCACAACACAAAAAAACATTGGGCATCATTTAGGTTAAAAGCGAGAAAAAATAATTTTATAATATTTATTTTATTTTTCTAATTTTTGTATCATATATTCGAACTTCTCTCGATTTTATTTATTTTCTTTAACCTTACCTTGTTGCAAATCCAAATGCAAATTTCATATTTTTACCATACATTCTGAAGTAATTTGTGGAAATTTTCTTATGCTTTATTGTTTTAGAGATTTCATTTTAATAATTAAATATTAGTGTCTTATATTTTGAAAAAAGGTTGAATAATCGCTTATATAATTGTCCAAAGATTTACAAGAAATCCTTTAATGCTTTTATATTTTTCTCAGTGTTAGAACATTTTCTACTTAAAATATAATAACAAAAACTATTTTTTTTTCGACGTAGAACAGACCTTGGCCAAGTCAAGCGATGTAAATTCGTTAATACAACGTTTTGTAAAGTGTATTATAATAGTGTAAGTTATTACGCATACACGTTACGCGATGTTTTCACGTGTCGCCGCTGTCTCAGGTAGACAGGTACAGGTTTCTCCCTCCCCTCTCTCCGATAACGGTTCGCCGGCATTTGACGCAATAAATAGAGTGAAAATCGTGGCGCCAGCACAGTATCGTCTGAATTCTCTCTCTTCGTTGTACCTACCACTAAAGCTACTAGCTGCGATGGCGCGCACGAAGCAGACCGCCCGCAAGTCCACCGGAGGCAAGGCTCCCAGGAAGCAGCTGGCCACCAAGGCGGCCCGCAAGAGCGCGCCCGCCACCGGAGGCGTGAAGAAGCCCCATCGCTACAGGCCGGGGACGGTCGCCCTGCGCGAGATCCGCCGCTACCAGAAGAGCACCGAGCTGCTCATCCGCAAGCTGCCCTTCCAGCGGCTGGTGCGCGAGATCGCCCAGGACTTCAAGACCGACCTGCGCTTCCAGAGCTCGGCCGTGATGGCGCTGCAGGAGGCCAGCGAGGCCTACCTCGTCGGCCTGTTCGAGGACACCAACCTGTGCGCGATCCACGCCAAGCGAGTCACCATCATGCCCAAGGATATCCAGCTGGCCAGGCGCATCCGCGGAGAGCGCGCTTAAGTATTATATATTCATCCGCCAAACAGCAACACGAAACAAATGGCCCTTTTTAGGGCCGCTAATCAATTTAAACGAATATAAAGCAAGGCTACTGGTCATACGCAAACTGCAGGAATTTAATAATTTATTTTCATTCGTTTTTAAATTATTTAAATTCCATGCACGTAGTAGTAGTAAAGCAGAAGTACACAGGTATCTCTGGTATTTGATTTAACTGCCTGAGGTTATTCGAGAGGGCACTGTCCCCTCTGCGTATTCTCTAGGGTTTATACAAAAACCGGTTTTTGAACTAAAATATTATTGAAATTCAGGTTTTAGAATTATTACAATAAAATTAAATCAACAAACAAAATTTAAACGAATATAAAGCATACGCAAACTGCAGGTTTTTAATAAATTATTTATTTTTATTCAACTTAAATTATTTAAATGCCATGTATACAGTAGTAACAGAGCAGATGCTCATAGGTATATCTGTTAATGTTATTTGATTTATCTGCATGAGTTAATTATTCGGGGGGGGGGGGGGCACCGACCCTTTTGGGAATTCTCTAGGGTATATATATATGACTTAAAAAGTTTTTAATTTATTGAATGCTCGCAGAAAACAATTGTTTGCTGTTATTAGTTTAATATTACCGTAATTACAAAATAAACTAAATCTTACCCAAAATATAATAAACATATTTATGCTATTTGCTTGCTATATCCAAGCGACAATAAACAAATTTATAATTCTTCCGTCTATACAACAGCATTCACCTTAATTATTTAATTAGGAGAACACATTCGTATTGTGAAGTTGTAATTATTCAGAACAGACGGTCTGTGATATTTTAAATATGAATTAAATATATAAATTAGAATAATATACATATAATATCAATTTTATCGAAAACTATTGTTGTTGCGCCACCAGGATTCGAACCTGGTTCAGTTCGAAGACATTTTCAAATAATTTAAATACATAATTTACCATTCCGGCGATATGATGCGACACAACTGCTGCGCCTTGAAAAAATTGGCCAGTCGCGGATCTGAACCTTCGCTCCCAGAATCTGATATCTGGTCAATTACGTGAGACATGTCGGCATTTTAATGTATTTACGTGTCTCATCCAAAGTGTACAACGCCGTACCTACGACAATTTTTTTTTTTCCAATTCCTTAGAGTCTACGATACTCTGAGTACTCTACATGCGGCTAGACCGCCAAATCTACTACTACAAGTGCATCAGCGCTAATCGCTTTGACACTTTTACTAACTAACTTATTGTAATAAACATCATATGTGTTTTATATTAATACATGAATTGGAAGGGTAAAAAATTCTGATAAAAAACCCTCTAAACAATTTACTGAAAGTTAAATACTGCAAATTAAGACACAGTAACGGTTATTATAGCGCTATTTTCGTAAAAAAAAAAATCACCTCAAAAGCAAATTAATTATATTTATTTCATTTAGTATTTTTGTATTAATTGCCTGAAATACTGAAAAGTAAAAACGGATTTGATAGGACGTTAAACCTACGAAATCTGAATTTCATTTAAGAATTTCGTTTCTAAAAGCTAGCGGAAATGCACTATATTTTTATCTAGTTCATGTTGAACAAATACGCCGGTCCGGTTTACTTGATAATTAAAAAATGATTTCAAAATTAATTTGAGTGTTTAAAACCGGTACGAATTTTATAAATATATCTGATGCACACGGAAGCGGACAGCGTCGACTGAACTCTCCAATAAATGACTTGGTAAAACAATAAAACAATATATTTTTAAGTTTAGTAGTGATTTATTTTAGTTTAACTATAAGTATTATGTTAGAATAAGGCGGCACTGTACATAAAGTGTCGCGCCTAATTAATTTGAAATACTTAACTTCCAGTAAATTGTTTAGAGGGTTTTTTATCAGAATTTTTTACCCTTCCAATTCATGTATTAATATAAAACACACATGATGTTTATTACAATAAGGTAGTTAGTAAATGTGTCAAAGCGATTAGCGCTGATGCACTTGTAGCAGTAGATTTGGCGGTCTAGCCGCATGTAGAGTACTCAGAGTATCGTAGACTCTAAGGAATTGGAAAAAAAAAAAATACAAATATATCAACAACCAAAAAACTGTAAAACTTAGCGATGTTCTCTTTCATAAAAGACGTAACCCGCCGATTGACAACAACAGTAATAATTATACAAATTCTCATCTTTGCTCGCAGCGTCACTCAATACTCTCGTCTAAAGGGACGCCCAAGATTTAGAAGGTGTTTCTGTCCCATTCAGAGATAGATGTGCCCAAGTATTTAATTATTATGTGTAAAACACTAAGATATATGATAATAATTTTTAATTAAATCATTAATAATATAGAATCCATCTTTTGCTGACACGTAAATAACGGATTGGCGGCCCTAAAAAGGGCCTTTTGTGTAAGAGTGCGTCTTTGGTATGTTTGCGCACTCGGTCATCTTAGGTGGCGGAGTCCAGGTCCGGGCGGTCGTCTGGGGTTTCGTGTTGCGCTTAGGCCTTCTTCTCGGTCTTCTTGGGCAGCAGCACCGCCTGGATGTTGGGCAGCACTCCGCCCTGGGCGATGGTCACGCCCGACAGGAGTTTGTTCAGCTCCTCGTCGTTGCGGATGGCCAGCTGCAGATGCCTCGGGATGATCCTGGTCTTCTTGTTGTCTCGGGCCGCGTTGCCGGCCAGCTCGAGCACCTCGGCGGCCAGGTACTCCATGACGGCGGCCAGGTAGACGGGGGCGCCGGCGCCGACCCTCTCGGCGTAGTTGCCCTTCCTCAGCAGGCGGTGGATACGTCCCACGGGGAACTGGAGCCCCGCCCGGTTGGAGCGGGACTTTGCCTTTCCCTTCACTTTGCCTCCTTTGCCGCGTCCGGACATGGTTCACTGGTCGGGGGTTATCGCGGTCGTACTGATTATGGAGTATCAGTGGCAGATGTGCTTGTTGACGATAATAGTTTTGGCAGTTAGCAGCGCGTGCGAGGCAGTCGGGAGGCGAACGTATTGTGAAGTGGCGGTTGTTCTTGTCGCCCTATTTACGTGTTCCAAGACCGCATTGAAGCGCCGGCTGGCTGCGCATAAACGGAAGGGGGACCGCGCTAACCGGTTCCGGGCGAACGTGATTAACGCCTCACTGCGCAGGCGTAGACCCCGTACGCTCAGCGTGCCTCTAGAAAGTATATTATCCGAGGAATTGGAATTTCGTCACTCAATTCCGTATCTGATTTAGTGAACAGAAGACCACCGCCGAGAGCCATGCCGCCCAAGACTAGTGGAAAAGCAGCGAAGAAGTCTGGCAAGGCCCAGAAGAACATCTCCAAGGGAGACAAGAAGAAATCGAAGCGCAGGAGGAAGGAGAGCTACGCCATCTACATCTACAAGGTGCTGAAGCAGGTGCACCCCGACACCGGAATCTCCAGCAAGGCCATGAGCATCATGAACAGCTTCGTCAACGACATCTTCGAGCGGATCGCCGCCGAAGCGTCCCGCCTCGCCCACTACAACAAGCGGTCCACCATCACCAGCAGGGAGATCCAGACGGCCGTGAGGCTGCTGCTGCCGGGCGAGCTCGCCAAGCACGCCGTCAGCGAGGGCACCAAGGCCGTCACCAAGTACACCAGCTCCAAGTGAGCGCGCCGCACTACCCAGATGATGAAGACTTTACAATGCCTACTGTTTCGTGACACTAACACTGGCCACCGTTGACCATTTAAAAAGGGCCCTTTTCAGGGCCGCCAATGTATTCTCACGATTCTCGATATGCTGTCTAGTCTTTTACAACAGTTACGTCAGTGCTATATAATTTTACACTTGAATATCACCCTCACGCCCTTTCCCCAAATCTCCCTCCTTTCACACTGCTTACCATACCCACTTTCCACTTTCAAGTGTCTCGTCAAAACGGAGGGGTGACTTTTCCCCCCCAATTTTTAGTGAATGATACACTGAGTACACCATATACGTGTATTAATGAAAAATAATCTATTCAATTGTAATAAATCAAATTGTAATTTTTATACAAAAGTAAACTACAGAATTGTACATGATATTTTATTAGGTACTAGAGATGACAGCTACTGCTATTGAAAAAAAATATACCCAATTGGCTTCATTTTAGTAGCCGGCGATTTAGACCTCTCTGACACACGACACTATATACTACACCTATTCAGTGAAAATGAAAAATACGATTCTAAACAATGTGTTAATAATAAATATCCAAAAATCTCGCACATCAAATCTTTATCGCAAATTAAATTAGCCGTCCAAAGTAGAGTCGTACACAATGTCCGTTAATCGCTATGTTATTAAAACCAGATAGTTCATTTTTAGAGTGAAATTTCCACCTCACTACATTTTTTTCATTGTTACATTGTTACGGTCTAAGATTATTACTAATACCCAGATTATAACTAGCAGATAAGTCATTAAAATAATTTATTTCTCTCTCGCCAAATGTATGTTACAATACGGTATAATCGGTTAGGAGGGGACATTCAAGACTAACCTTTTACCCGTAGAAAAGATTCAGAGGCTAGTTTAGAAAGTCATCCTTCGAAAACCATAAATATTTCCTTTGACTTTGACTTTGATTTAATGGCAGACAGGGTACCGGGTCCGCTGGACCCCTTGCCCCTTCATCATGATGTATGCCTTATTGGCCATGGCTTTAGTAATTATATTATTATTGATAAGAGAGGGAAAATAGAAGATTGCAGTGGAGAGGTTAAGCCTATCCTAACAGGGCGCACGAGATCTGCAACAGGACGCAGTGGATTGATGCCTCTTACGCGAGGATCGTCTTGGGACGTTTGATTTTCGATGGAATTGCTATGTCGTAATTTGAGAGTGAACTTATCGTAGGGTTGTGGTGCTTATAAATATTTCCAACTAGACGCACAGTTTAAATAAAATCTTCAAAAATAACGCATTGTTACAATTCAACAATTTCCACAAGAATAAGTAGCCGACCAAGATTGTGTGGCAACTAAGAAATCACCAAATTGAAACCTTCTCAACACCATCACATTACCTTCCACATACAATCAAAACAAAAATAAATAAATTATAAAGCCTTCAAATCACAAATCATACAATTATTAGAAAACTCAGACGGCAATTACAAGTTCTAATTTCTTTCAATAAATTTGGCATAACTCTGGATTATATTTATGTGCGTATTTAGTAATTTAAAAAAAAAACATATCTACAATAATTAAATCAGCTATCAAAATATATATGCGCGCCTATTGTTGCGATATACTATTATGTATAATATATACATACTAATTGCTAATCACAATTCTAGAACAAACTCTCATGTACCTACCTATAAACGGAATTTATTACAATTAAGTCTTATTTCTATTATATTGATATTTCTTACTTTATTTATATATTTCTATTTTGTAAATACCGTTATTTAACATTAAGATCATGTATAACATAATATTATACTACATTATTTACTTAAATATTATTATTTATCTTACTTCTATACCTACCTTTACCTTATTAAAACTAAAATGACCGAACTCCCCAATTCAAACACGAGAATTGATTTGTCTATTGAGTTGGGTAGTTTTGTAAAAAAATATACTCTTTGTAATTAGCCTTATGATCTATCTGTAATTTTAAATCTATTATAATATATATATATATATATATGTATGTATCGATTCGTAATTATACATATATTGAATAAATAAAAATATATCATTTAAAATCTAATTCATATCATACTGAAATGGTAGGAGAATGGGTTAACCATCTAAAACTGTCTGTTCATTAAATCAGTAATTTAAAAATTATTAAACAATTCACATATTTCATATAACTGCTGTACAAATTGTCTTCCTCAGCGGACCATTTGCGAATGTATTTTTCTAAATTGCAGTTACAAGTTCAGTGTGAAGTTGCATGAAATTGTCGTATCTGTTTTTGTCAAATTTACCAGTGCACCAAATGCACTGGAAACATTTTGTGAGGGACTATATCTTCTTCGTGGCTTCAGAAACGTGGTCCTTTAGACGTCTGTAAATAATATTGTTCACAGTTGTACAAAAGTGACAATGGTATGACGATGGATGTTTGGGGGTTAGGACGGTGGTTAAATGAAATACACGTGATTGGCGCGTGTGTTGAGGTTTATTGTGACAAATGATAAAAACAATGAAGACAGATAGAAATGAATACAGTGAATTAAGATGTAGGAAATTATGAAATGAAATGAATTGGCAGTCTTGCTCGGCAAAGGCGAGCCGGCAAGACCGCCATTGTGAAACGCTGAAACTCGAGAGACTGTCTGGCGGTGAATTGAGCCAGATTTGTGGCAGCAGCCGGCAGCGCTGTCGCTAGCGTCGATGCCGACTGAGATGGCGGTAGATTTGAATTATGGTCGCTACAGATGTATGGTGCATACTAAAATCACCATCATTCTCAAAAGACTTTGAAAGATTTTGGTGAAAGTGATACAATTTATAAAACATAGAGAATTATGAAAATATGCCGCATTAAATGTAACACGTAGAGAGATACTGACCTGATTTAGTGATCAGAGAGCAGGAAGGTCTCGGGGCAGAACTTGCAGAGGTAGGGGTGGTTGTCGGTGTGGCTCTGCACGTGCTTGGTGACGCAGACGGATGATGTGAAAGTTGAACATTATATTCCTTATTAGCGGGCGCGTGCACTGCATACAAGCAAAAAAGCTGTGCATTACTAAAAATTCTGGGAAATAAAAATTAAATTACGTAATCTTTATATTATGAAAATACCCTGTAAAATTCCAGCCATTATTACCCGGATTAGGATAACCTTGTCTATGACGTAACCCATGACTTTTGTTTAGCCATGGGTTGTTTGCGAACCATTTGTAACAACTTCATGTGCATTCTGGTCTGCAATTTGCTAGCACTTAGGTTTTGAATGAACCAACTTGTTTTTTCAATCTTTATAATATTTTTTTACTGAATCTATGTCAGCATCTTGATGTTTGCAGTTTTTCTGCATGTTTCAAACAATTTGTTTAAGTCTGCTGTTTTCGAATGGGATTAATCCTTACTGAAAACTGCGTAGCGTAATATTTCTACGTATATAATATTATTACTTGACGGATTAAACGTTTTGTGTTAGTGTATTCCAACCTATGATTTCATGTTTCGGTGTTTGCGTAGATTACATTAATAGGTTATAATTTATCATGTGTCAATCCAGCGAATTTGCATTTTTCAGGATATTAAGTTAGATTATTATCAATATTAAATTAAATATATAATTATTTCTGTTTTGGCATGCTAATTTTAAAGCTATAAATAAATGATTTTGAACATTTGTATGAAACATCTGTTGTCCAAAGAAGAAATCGTAGAAAATATTTTAAGCAAAATCGAAAGCAAGAGTACGGTACCGAGCAATAAAAGAATTTTTCTGTTTTGAAGCAATAAATTTACAATTATATTTAAAAAAATATAATATAACATAGAACATAAAACAATTAACAATATCAACTTCGAAAAGTGATAAAAAATTTAATATTTATCTAAGGACTTGACATTTAATAACGATATTGGCATTTGGCAAATAGATGAATTCTGTAAAAATGAAGACAAAAGCTATGAAAAGGGGCAACAGATGGCGGTAGTAGTCGCAGAAAGTAGATATATTGCCATATTTAGTTGTACTCCAGAGACATACAGGATCTACTAGTAAATGCTTGGGTGCTGGAAACCATAATAACTTATTCCTCTAAATACATATTATAGACAACTGCGTATATCATTAATACAACACAGAAGTCACAATCTAATGTGTCGCTGACCTTCTATAGATGTAAATTCTTCTGTCTGGGTGATGGCTACCACATAGATGACCTGGTTGGGAGCCATCAGGAACCGCTTGGGTGCTGTCTAAAAATGGAGACAAATATTTAAATTTTAAACTCAATATTTTATATTATTTTTGTTTTGTCCTTTTGAATTCAGGTTTCATTATTTTTCTATATCCAGTCTGAAAATAACCTGAATCGTTAGTCTGAAGACAGTTACTTTATAAAGAGTTCTAGATAGTAGAGTATGCTTGGATCGAAATATTGGGCCATGTAATGTCCCCATTAGAGACATACCGGTGCAGGCCATCGTCACTATTTTCAAATGATTCTTTTGTTTGATATTCCCGCTTTACATTAGACTAGCTATATTAAATTAATTAAATTAGCTAGAGCGACAATATTAAGCTGACGAATGCTTATAAAATTTATTGCAATTTTGTATAAAAGATATGCAGCACGGAGAAATTGTCAATTTATTTTTCAAAACCGCACATGTTGTCGTTGATTATAACAATCCCTTGTACTGCAGCTGCTTAAATAAAATATTATAATATTTAAAGGATTCATCTTGAACATAGTACAAAAGCATGTCTGCTTGGTCTGCTGTATCTGTGTCGATGACATCAGAGTCCGAAATTCTCTCCATGTATTCCGCGAGAGAACAGTATTCATATTAAAATTCCACCGTGCTTGGGAATCTTTGATTTTACAATTTCATTAAGGATTTCCGTGAGCCGGGGGGGATCTTGAAAAAAAATTCAGGAACGTTTGCAAATTTGCGAAGAATATTTCGTTACCTTAATTCTAGTAGCACATAACTCATTGGTACATTTTCAAAATAGAATTTAAAATATCATTTTGAATAGTCTTCGGCATTCTCTTGAATATTTGTTCCACGACGAAAAACTCAGGGATTCAGGACTTCTTGAGAATGAGAAGGCGCATAATTTCACGCAATCGATCAGTTTTGACAAAATGTCGACAAGCTCGTTGTCGTATAATTTCGGATCGGTAAGCGGAATCTAACTACTTGCTGATTTCGATTGTAACTAAAACAGTCGAGTTTATAATATTTAGCAAATACAACTGGGACAATTTGTGTTTCTTGATCTTCTCTGACAGTTGTGTCAAATCGCTGATGCCGATTCGGTCCATAGATCAAAGATATACACTTGCAGCCATAGATGATACAAGTAAAACAAAAGAAACTGTTCAGCTTGTCCCACCCACACAACCAGGAGGCTTTATTACACAAACCTTTTTAATAATTTTATTAATACATATTTGGAAAAGTGTTATGTGTTTTGTTTTAGGATGTTGATTGACAATAGATTAATAATATTTAATATCTCTTCATCAATATTGATTGTGTGTCAGTTAACAATGCATGAATTTTAATAATGATAGGAACAAAAGCAGTCATAAACATTTAAATTAAAAAACAAATAATCATACATTTGGCAACAATTGAAATCATAGTTTTCAATGCACTGTAGAATACTTTCAACAATATCCACTGAAAGTCTTTTTCATCTGCCATTTCAATCTCAATTAACAAGAAAATTCTCTCCACGTTACCATTATGCCCTGGTATGGAAAAAATATAGTCGCACATGCGACATAAATACCCATTTTTCTGCAGCTATTTTTTATTCCAATCTGGAGATTGTAATTCATTTTTTAATATGTTTTTAATGTAACAAATTGATTGAATAAAAATGTGTCATTTATTCCAATATTTATCATTTTAAAATATTCAACTGTTTTTTCAACAGCCGGATTTGGTTGGCATGGGTACGAGAGAGACAAAAAGTGTATTGTTGAATATCACTGCAATGTGTGGTGTGTACTAGACATGGACATTTTATTTATAAATTATAGTTCATGCTTAGACATGAAAGCTAACGATATAAAACACTCTTCAGTGAAAAGTAAGGTTTTATCATGCAACAGATATCGAGACTTAAAACTTCAAAAGTTGCGGAACAATTAAAATAGCGGAAAAAATATATTGTGGACAGCGATTTACCTCAATTTTTAAGCATGCCAATATTTTCACGGCCAACGGGACAGGATTTGCATCACGAGTATAAATTTTGGATATAGGTCGGTTGGCTTTCAAACAAAATCTGCAGATTAGCAATGACTGCAATCGCATTTCTCCATTTTCATCTATTCAGTTGAAAAAATGAGTTTGTTTCAATTCAACAAGACAAAAGTCACTGCCATAGAATACAAATATTTTGAATTCAAAATAAGTATCCTTTTTTCTTAAATTGAATATTTATGATGGGTACTTGTTACTGTACACATACTAGAGAAACAGAAGCTTATTTTACTGAGTTTAACAAATCATATTTTTTAGATAGCTTAAAAAAGTTGGAATATTGTTGAACTAAGTGTATCAAGCTGAAAAGAAACTTATGTTAAGAAATAGATAAAATAAAAAAATTCATGTGTTTCCTTTCTTAACACCAGTATTTATCATACAGCCCTCGTAATTATATGTATTTTCTTCGCTAACCTCTTTATAACAATTTCTCAGACCCAGACTACTTTAATGTTCCATTAATGGATTCGTTCCGCTTCCGAGACATTGAGTTGCTGCTGGAGCTCAGCACCAACTCTCTAGTGCGAGCAGCGCTCTCATGGAAAGGTGGCTCCCTGACCAGAGAATAGCAACGACTACAGATACAATAATGGCCATGACTGAAATGTAGTATTTTTGTTTTGTTTATATTTATATACAGGATGGCCCAAAAAAAGTGAGAACATCTAGTAACACAACTTATTTCAAATTATAATGTAATTAATTATAATTCTTGATGTAATTTTTTTTACACAATATTTAGCTAATCAGAAATCATTAAAACACTACGTATTGCATAAATCTGGGCTGTTCGGTAGCCACATGCCTGACTTGGTGAAATTAACATTCTCACAACAAAGAAAGTTCATTCTATTTCTAGCTGTGTGAGATGGAGCTTCGTCTTGCTGTAATGTCCAATTATGCTGTAAAGTCTAGCTATACTCCAGGCTTTATTTTGAAACTCTTTGATCATTTTCCTAGCACCCCAACGTTTTTCAATTCGCAAATTTTTGATCAAAATACGGTCTTCTGCAGTGATTTTTGTCATTCTGGGCAACAATTTGAAAAAACCATATATAAGCAATGGGAAAATTAATAATCAAAGATGGCGACTGGAAATTGTCAAAATAAAACATAATATAGGTAAATAGATAAGTAAATTAGTAAACTATTTAAGATATTGTTGATATAGTTAAACTAATTTTGTTGTAATTATATCACGTTTTACAAAATTTTCTCACTTTTTTTGGGCCACCTGTATATGTGTGAACTTTTTTTATTTTTTTGCTTTTCTTTTCATAACATAAATGTATTATATAATATGTATTACCTTTATGGCAATCGATCATGCATTATTATTATTAATCTTGTTTGTTATTCTAAAATCAGCTTTACATTTGGTTCTAGTTGGACTATTCTTATTCATATATAGATATATATATATGTATATTAACTTCATTTGAACAAATATACACCGCATTTAGTCTACTTTCATTATTTTTAGCTAATCCAGGCTTCACTTACATATAATATCAGAATGTTATTGGAACTTCAATGTACGCACAGTAGTCCAGGTGCAGTATTCTTAGCTTCCACTTCTTCATCGGTAGTCACAACTGAATCATTAATCAGTACGGAAAGAATGGTGGCCATCCGTCGACAATGTAATTAATCAAATAAATTTTAGTACTATGCACACAACCGAGTATTATTTTAATCACAAATGTAGTTTTGAGAGATATTATAATAATATTTTAATCCTACTTTCAACATTCTCGATGAGATGAAACTAACTAACGTACCATCATGCCGCTCCTCCATGGGGCAGGCAGATGATTTAGCGTCACTCTTCTGTCCATTGTTGAGGCTTCTAACAGAACCATCTTACAGTATCTGATCACGCCAAGTCTTCCACGGACGACCTCTATTTCTGGCGCCACCAACAACTCACTTCATATATCTTTCTAAGCAGAAGAAACTATAGCAGTGAAAAAAATACCATACTTCGGTATATTCAAAAAATTAAAATTATGATATTTTACCACAAAGTTACTGCCATGTCGATTAATTGTGTTATGTGGTTTATTATTTGCATGTGCACATGTATAGTACCAATCATGTTCATAACTTCAGATTAGTGAGATACCCAGAAGGACAAATCATATCCTCAACGGGACAATAGATCAAACAGATCCACCGGTCCCGGGAATATACCATTTACGTTAGCGATGGTAACCTGTTTATTTGTGACTGTTCGATTGTAACTGAGATTTAATTGTTGAAGGTTTAGTTTCTAGTGTCCTAGTCATTGCTGAAGGAATCACGAATAATTAGTTATCAATCATTATTACAATAACAAAGCAGAAAGGGCATTTAGTCCCAAGTGTTGTAGCACTGTGAGTGATATCAAATAAAAGGTGTCGGTTAGTGTTTTGTCTTATACCTGTTTATACATTGTCTTGAGCCTGTTTTATATATTATTTTCAAGACATAATATATTGCACTATATATGATGACATTAATCCTTTTTTGCTTGCTACATTTGAAAAAAAAAAAGAATGAATCATAACATTGCCCACTCCTTTCAGCTTTGTATTGAGACAGCTTTATTTAAGGAACCTAGGCACCGACACCCGGCTTGGGTTAAGATCAATTTTGTAATAGAATACTCAACATTTGGATGGTAATTCAACCGCACGCTCGTTACTTAAATTTTAATCGACAACAAGGCAGCGAGACAAATAACTCTCGGTGACAAAGGATATCCGTTATTCAGATGCAAATTGCACAAAAAAATATGAGAAAATGTTCAAACAATCTATGTATAATTGGCCGTAGATTATAATACAAAGGAAGTGGTGTAGGATTGTAACGCTATTATCAACGGGAAAAATTTACACGCCAAGCAGCTTATCATCTTCACACAATGGAATGCGACTGAGATTGTGTAATAATAGATGGATAACTAATTGTCAAAGTAATTAGGCTGGGTCGTTCATAAAATTGAAGGTCTTATTGGAATATTACAATAATCAAATTGTGACTGCATTATTCATCACTCAATATTATATAATTTTAATAATAAACCTGCCAGAATGTATACACGTTTTTAATTTACTTGAAAATATTAGTTGTCAGCCATATCTAACTTGTCCCGAAACAGACAACAGAAACAAATGGATTAGTTCCACTTGCGGTGAAGATCATTACATATTTTGGAAAGTTTACGACGCTGATTTGTGATATTCCACTAAAAAATATGTAACATGTCTCAGACACATATACTATACCACTACTGCGTATATGATTTTTTCTCTTCAAAAAAATATTATAAAAAAGTTATTAAATATATAAATCTCCATGGCATGGAACTGAATACCAGTTTTTCACGTGACAGCCAAAGATATTAACCATTACACTGCTGGGAAATCAATGAGATGTGACAAGACCAATTTACAAATATACACTCTTACAACGTTCAAACGGAGTAACTATTTTTAAAATTGAAATATTAACATAAATCAATACATAAAAAAACAGCATATATACTTATATGACAATTTGACACCAAAGTCTGCGAGGGGAGTAGCTAAGATGACAGCGTATGTGATTCGAAAAGATTTTGAAGACGCCCAGTGAAAATAAAACACATTAAAAGTATAAAAAGATTATAAAATTTCCATTACAAATTTAACTGGGATTACCTGCTGAATTAACATAATCTGTGTTAAAACAGTGTGTTTTTATCATTATTTTGTAAATTAAAAATAATATATGATATATGTATTTTGAAATGCTGAAACACCGTGCAATTTGTTAATGCCTTTTACTAATGATGTTTTACATGCACTCAAATAGTATATCTTAGTTTACATGTTTGTCAAGTTTCCTAAATGTTGTGTTATCGCATTTCAACATATTAACTAATGATAAAAAAGTCTAACTTAACAATTTATCTATCAATTTATATTTGTGATAAATATGACCTCATTTGATAAGTTTTTTAACCAATTTATTGGACTACAACGCATATGATGTTTTAAATATGAATTAAATATATTAATTAGAAAGATATACATATAAAATAAATTTTATCGAAAAATATTGTTGTTGCGCCCCTGGGATTCGAACCTGGATCTCTTTCCTAACCGGGGAAGGTGCATCATCCAACTATGCTACAGTGACAATATTTTTAGCGACAATTTTCAAACCTATATGTTACCTTTTTGATATTAATACATATAATCGTTCCACTATTTGAAAGAGCCATCTACCTTATTTTTACAGAATCTCAAATACCTTTGAGTAAACTGATAGTAGACGCCAGAATTATCATTTTTATTAAATTTTGGACACATTGATACAACTCATATGTATATCTTTCTAATTAATATTTAAAATATCACAGACCGTCTGTTCTGAATAATTACAACTTCACAATAAGAATGTGTTCTCCTAAATAAAGCATATGATGTTTGTATCACAGCTAGATAGCATTGAGAAGCTCGTGCTGACTGAAGAGGTGGAAGGCTATCCGAACTGCAGGTGGAAGAAAATCATGAAGAATAGTAAGATGTATTATTCAAAATACATTCTGAAGGGTTCAGAAACAAAATTGCCCCTATCCAATTGACAAAAATAGAGGGTGACGTGTTTGTAAATAATCATATTGCAATAGGAGCAGCTTTACAATTGATAACTGCTTTTAAAAACATATTCAAATGTTTTAGGGCCGGTTGCGTGATCAGTAGTAACTTTTTACTAATGCCCATAGTAAAAGTCCTTTGCGGGTTGTTGATACATCGAATTTACTACTGTCAAATAATCATGAAATATGCTTTATTCTAATGCACTATCTATGGCTTCTTTCACCTAGGCATTCGAAATATCACTTTGGTGGTGAAATGCTTTCGTAATATGTGCTAATGTATACATTAATATATTAAACAACGAGATCATCATCGGACAAACTCTCATCACTAAAACATTGGGATATTGAATGATTAATTGTCATATACTGCCACTTTCAAATGTGTCAGATGACTTTTTGAACAGCTGTCAAGAGTTCGCCATATTTAACTATCGGATATCACAGAGTAAAATGAGTTTACTACGGGATGTACTTTCGAGAAGTAATTCCTTTATTAAAGATCAAATAACTCGTTTTCACAACTTTTTTTACCATAGTAAAAAGTTAACTACTGATCACACAACTGGCCCTCAGAAGCATTTTACTGAACACATATCAATTTTAAAATCTCTTATCCAACTACAAAATCAATTACAATTTCATCAATTGGATAGTGGCAGTATTGTTTTTGAACCTCTTGTTAGTAATATTTTGAGATAAAAATGTGCAACTTCCTAATTATATAAGAAATATTGGTAAATGAACGGATAAAAAATGTAGTATTATTATGGGTAGCTTTATCCATGATTTTCATTATAGTTATCTAATTTAAATGTTGCGGCTAAGTCTATGACCACAGATATCCTGCAGATAACAAAGTAATACGGACTTTGCTAGTGTTAGATTTGAATGAATTAATTCTAACTTTTTGATAACAGGTTCACCCTATATTGAACTGATAAAAACTAAGACAAATTGTCAGATAAAATATACATAGGCCTTTCATTTCAGCACATCAAGACGACGCACAAAATTATTTTTTTTGATGAACATCTTAGCTTGCGCCACCAAATCTGTAATCTCGGAAGAAAAAGATACCAAACAAATGTACAATGCTCGTTACCATAGTGAAAAAATATTTTATTTAGTACCTGCAAATATAAAACTTGTATTTTTACACTTTTTAGAAATTCACATGTATGGAAAGGGCATGTATGTATGGAAAGTTCATGATATTATTTTACAGAATGTTAAATAAAATTTTTAATTAAAAAAAAAATATGTACATACAAAGTATGCACAATGTTAATCAACCATTTTATAATAAATCAAATTTTGAAACTATACACATAACTTACACAATGTATACACATAGCCACGAGAGTTCTAATTGCACTCACTTAATTTTTTTTAATGATGTGATCATCAGCAACTATTCATCTTTACATGTGTAAAGATCTTCGCTGTCATTATTGGATCAAATTGTTCTCGGACATCATTAAAATGGTACAACTTATCAAATTCAAAAAATGAAAATTACATTACCCAAACATCTCCAGAATTGTTATAATTAATTTCAAATTGAACATGTTCTTGTCCATTTTATGAATTCTTTTCCGCACCAGTCAGGATTGTGTAATTACACATTTGCGAAAGTCGTTAGTGGTCAAGGTTAATTTTTTTTCTCATCTAACCATCGAGGTGTATAATTAGTTTTAGAATTAATGGCACTACACCAGCAGACAGAAAAACTTGGTTAAGATTATTTCAAAATGGCAGTGCATTTATTTAATATGATTTTAGGCATTTCAATTTAAGAATTTTACCATTCTTGTAACAAATTATATTATATGCGTATTACATATTAACTTATAGAACTAATGATTGTATTCTTACATTTAAATTCAGCCACAAAAAATCTGCACAAATTACCAACAATTGGTGTAACAAAAACATTACATTAGGTTTTTTTGCAATATTATAGTAAAAACAGTCCAATTCAGGTATGAGGTAGGCTGATGGATAAATAAACGATTAGTATTATTACATTTTACTGAATCATTTTATCGTATAATCTTAAAAAAAGAAATATATTTGTGTATTAATTAGTTTTTACTAAAAATAATTCATCAATAATAAATGACAGGAAACTAACAGTTTTTGTAACTTTAATCAGCCATAACCAGTCTGATGAAGATATTAATAAATCAGTCAATCCAAAAATAAACCAAAATCTTTCTGGTATTCTCCATAGCACTTACCACATAAAACAATGAGTTTCGAGAAGTTTGTGATAAAAGGGATTGTTTGAAGAGAAGAGGACGATCTCCTGCAAGATGGATAGACTAAATAAAGGAGTGAACACGTTGGCTGCCGGTTTTTGACTGTGGAACATTAACAAATGACAATGTTTTGTTCAAGCGCACGTCTGCCACAAAAACAACAGATCGTAGCAGATGTCGGTGACGTGCAGAGGCGAACAAACAGTATGGACAGTCTGCTCTTGGACGTTGGCGGCATCTAGCGAGACAACATAAAAGCGCCCATGCACGTCTCCTCTTTAAACGCTGCAATCGACACGACTCAAGACCGGGAGGAATGGAGATGTTCTGTTCTCCAAGCTCCAGATATTTTAGGAAACCACAACGTTAAGCATTGAGCATATGATGAACTTTAAATTATTAAAAATCCAATAGCCAAATATGTAATTCAATTGATATACTTGTATCATCAATTTCTCTAATTAATTACATTTTTTAAATATTTGTTGCAAAATTTACATTGTAGTTTTTACTAATTTATATAAAACTTTTGAGTTTTAATTTAATACACCAACCGGTTTCGGAAAATACCATTTCCTTTATTAGGATATTATGTTCTTATTTTTAAAATTCTATTTAAAAAAAAAAAAACTTATTTTTTCTTCATCTAAAAATTTTGATTATTAAAAAGTATGCAAATACCTACTTACCTAGTATGATGTGAATCTACAATGTTCCACATTCAAAATTATTTCGAGCCACTCATGTTTACAATTATTTATCAAAAGATTATTAATACAAATTAAATGTATTGATTACAAAGATATACAGATAAAATTAATTTATCGAAAAAATATTGTTGTATAACTTTGTTGCTCAGCGACAATTGTTTAGAACGTCTCATGGATATTGGATTTGATAAAATGCATCCATGTTTAAAAAAAAAAATTGTATTTCTAACTAATACATATTTAGTATAATTTAAATGCTTCGTACCTTATTGAAAAATGTTTCAATTAAATTTATTATTAAAACAATGAAGCTGTTACTATTTAATCAATTATAGTCAAATGTATGAATATAAGTACCACAAATACAAATATATTTTGTTAGTCCTAAACGAACCAGCTCTGTTGATTTTATTACCGGTAATGGCGATAAAATTAAGATTCCACACAATTGATTACAATGTATGTAAGCTTTAATAAAAGAACCCGCCTGCAGGTAATTTTTTTTTTCTTCGTTTTAATTATCAGTTGTATAAACAGCATTTTATACGAATACATAATTTTAACATGCCATCATGACTATTGTGCAGCATCCGGTCAAACAGGTTTGTGGTCCGCGTTAGGAGTTAGTCAGTATTTGTGCACTCCAAAAAAACAAGAGGTAGTTGGATTTTTAAAAGTATCGAATATGTTATTTCAGTCTTCTTACTCTTTATTTTCGATCCATCTCCAAATTTTTTTAATAAAATTTAAGAAATAATTATTCATTTGATTAATATATTCGAGCTCTTCTATCTGCATGGCATCTTCCACCTCCAGAGCACACAGTTACTACTTCACTATCGAGCCATCTCAACTTCACCTACTCACTCCTGCTTTGCGCCCTTGTAGATCGCTGAATAATTTATTTGCAGTTTTCCGGTCTTCTCAATCTTCCAATTTCAAATGATTTCATTACTTCACACTTTTCAAAATGCCCAAGAGTTCTTTCATGTTTTATCAGGCTAGGCGCGTTCGAAATTAACAAATCAATCCTTCGATTTCTGCTCGACTAATCTGTTTAGTTGGGGAGCGCGCGCATATAATCGATAATATGCACGCGCACTTTCGTATGATTCAATAGTCTTTCGACATGCAACTGAATCGTTGAGTGATTAAAAATTGTATGTATACGCCTAGCTTCAGTGTACAAGTTTCTAACTTTATTCTTTTTGAGAGTAGACGTGACTTGTGTTGGCGATCAAAACTAAAATAGCATTTGTTTGCTAATACCCTCGACTAAATAATATATATTAAAAAAATTAAACAAGCAAAATAATGTGAAATAAAATTGGCAAAATTATTATTTGAAAGTACTTGAATTCAATGCAAGCGGGTAGGTCGCATCACATAATACTTTAATTGTTCAAATTTCCTTTAGACAGATATTATCCAGTTCTTTTAATCGGGTTAAATTTTTTTGAAAACCATTCCAGACAATCAAGCATCTACTTATGTTATGTGATATGTTCAACAGGTGTGATTAATAACCCAATATATCTCAGAAAAATGTTTATTCATGACTTTGCATTTTTAGTATTTAATTAATTAGTGATGAGAAAAACTGTAATTGGCATTTTGCTTGTAACAATGATTGGTATCTGCGATTAATCACAATTCAGTAAGCGATCACCGGGGCCACTGAAACTAAATCTCTTTAAATCACAACTTCCAATTGTTATAATTGATCTTTAATCAGACAATCACAGTTTACCTCGTCAATGATATCTATCTATGTATAAACTGGCAATAGGGTGGAGTGGTGACAAGCTTTGCATGTTACAAAAAATGAATCACAAATTTCAAGCTGGTTAACACATTCGCAGACACTAATATATTACAGATTTAAATGAAGTCATATTCGTAGAGAAACTCAATCTTGACTCATTATAAAATCCATGACTTACTACAAAACTTTACTTGACGGTGGTTAATCATTTCCAAAATTTATTACGTTTGAGTACAATTACGAAATAAAGCAAGGACACAATGTAAAGTTGGTAATTGTCGGTTCACTGGTCTGGGGAAGAATTGTGTGAAGGGGGATTGGTAGACAGCGAGTGAATGAATAAATAAATAAAAGACATGGATTATTGACCTAAAAATGAAGAAACATTTATTTCTGTATGTCTTTTGTATAATTTATAAACAGAATGAATCAGTGTGATGTGGTGTAAGATAACACAGCAGAGCACTTGAAGTACTAAATCCACCAACAATATTAATAGTGTACACTTATAATGCATTTTATATTTATTTACCCATAAAATGTATTGTTTACCAAACTAAAACACTATTACACTCAACACCCCCGCTCCCGCTCACCGAGAGATGACCGCGGCCGGGCACCGCGGCCCGCACAATATAGACAGATAGGTGTTGTGATGTCGCGTTCTTCTCCAATCTTTTTTCCAAGTATTTTTTAAATATTTTTTTTCCTTAATTAGTCTAAGTTTGGATATTTTTGAAAAACAAAAGAACATTTACAATACAATGAATGAAGAAGGTGTGAGACGTCAGCGGCCCCGTATATAAAGTTAGGATTTAAAATTAACAATTAGAGAAATATGGGAATAAGCTGGAGGGCACCCCCCACCCCCCACCCCCGGAAACACATTATCTTACAAAAAATTTACACAATTAAGATGATACTGTTTGGGTACATCTCTCCTCCATATTCGTACTTTTAATCATACTTAATTATTAAAAATGGTGTTAAAATAATTAAAATTATCTTTTAATAAAGTAGTTGAATCACTCATTCTGCGTGTGGAGCAGAGGGGGAGAAACACGCACACTTATAATATACACTTACAGTTTGCACTCGGGAAAACCAATCTGTTATATAGTATAGCATAGAGTCTATTATAGAAACACCGCAAAGTTGGCAATGGGCGGATGTGACATGTGACTGGTCTCCCCACAAACACTAGAGAAATGCAGGTCCAATATGATGTTAATGTGTGTCATGAAAAATGTGTTTTTCTTTTTTACAACAATCTAAGCGTTGCTAACTCACTTCGATGTCATCATAGTGACGAATTCTGAAACACAAGTGGGAAACATCGCATTAGCCAAACATCGGTCAACTATCCTACTATCCTAGCGACAGTCAACCATGCCGACAGAGATAAACACAACAGACATGCCACTACGACGAGCTACCCTTCATTACAGAGGTTCACAGATAATAATTTAAATCTTAAAAATTATAAACCATGCAATTTTGCTGTTTATCTAAAAATTAAGGAAACAAGCTTAAAAAATAAAATGATTAATTAATAGACTAAAACCGACGAACTGCACATTTCACATTACATGTAGAACCCGTGATAAAAGATCGAGATATGAAATTAAACCATTCCTTAAATGTGTTCATGAAAATATTAATGGTAGAAACAAATACATCTTCCAAATTTCCTTGCTCATATCATAAAATAAAAGATATCATCCGCGAGTGACGGAATGTTATCCTGCGTGTCGGAGGATGGACTAGGCCGAAGCACTTTCACAACACTGGGGACAACACAAAAGGAAAGGGTTCAACATAAAACGGTTAAAGACTCGCCAGAGCTCGAATGCCACCGATATTAATTAATCGACGGTTGCCGTGACAAGTGAGATTGCAACAGTATTCGAGCGCTGCGCTTGTAGGGTAGCGAGGGATTATATATGTACACAGCTAGATAGGACTCGGGATCGGGGATGATTATATAACATTCCCTTCAAATTGAGCGCAAAGGAAACTGTGCCGGGACAGAATGTTGAGTGTAATGTATGTACAGTGATTCGACAGCTTTGCGGAAAGTTTGAAGAGAACGTCAACATTTAGCAGAATGGAGGAAACACACACGACTGAAATGTATTTCCTGTAGCGGAGACATCTCTAATGCATAAAATGAAAGTGTGAAAAGAGTCGACAAGTTTCCGCGGCTAAGACAGGTGTGGTAATGTTTCCGAAAGTGGCTCGGGGCGGTGTAATGAAACCGGGAACAGGATCTAGAGATTTTCATTTTGTGCATCAAACTGAGTGGTCTCCAAGTGGCGGAGCTAGGAGAACAGGGACGGGCAGCTAAGGGTGAGTTAACAGATCGAGCAGCAATCAATAAGATTATTATCCAACATATATTAATGGTGTCAGTACCTATAGTGGTTATCGTGGAGCTCGCCAGTCGCTTACCGACCGAGACCTATAAACCTTCCTATTACTATCCTACATCACGATAGGACAGGCCTAGATGGCGCTAGCTAGCACTCGCTGTCACTTCTCAAGAAAATTAATTGAGCTAGAGCATGGAAATCTGGAAGAAGAGGAGGAATCAGGTCAGAAACTGTACCTTTATCTTCTTCTTACGTCAGAAACATTGGTTTGGCAATAGGAAACAAGTACTTTAATTGTCCACCATAACATTCTTCTTATAAATTGCAAATATTTATACATAACCATTTGTAACGATAGGCCTAGGCCCGCACACAAATGGAATATTATACAGCAAACAGTTGATTAACGTTTAAAGATCTAACCAAACACACTCAACTACATACATTAACATATCCACAGACACAAAACAATAATTAATTTATGACATTTGTAAAGATCAAAGTAAAGAAGACAGCTAACCATAATAATGACTTACATCAAGGTATTTTATTGTACTGGTAAACATTATTAATTATATATCAACATTTTGATAATTATTAAACATAATTATAGAAAGCATTTTTGCTTAAACACAAATCACTTAAATTTGTATTCTAAAATTAACATGAAACAAATGAACTTTGAAAGGCGACCAACCCCATCAACATCTAGGCACTGCACTATCAGCACAAGTGAAATTGTTGACACACTGTCAAGACCTGTCTTCGACTAACAATACAGACACATTTGACAGGTGCGGTACAAAATACGCACAGAAATAAGATTCACATTCAAATAAATCGGCAGGAATAGAAGCCCACGTCCGATACATAAGGAGCGGAAATATATATTTTTTAAAAGTGAAGAGAAATGGCCATGACCCCCGCCGTGAGGTGCAAACTCGCAAATACTTTCGGTTAATCCAAAGAAGAATGCACGAGCAGGATGGAATAGGTCTGACCAGAATATATATTAGGATGTTGGCGAGCCGCCAGGCTCGGACACAATGAAAGATATTTGCAGACACACACACACATGCGCGTGGCAGATTGCATTGAGATGTTTTATTTTGGTTCAGGGCGGAGTGTAACTGTCGGTGTAAGATTCAATAAAACTTAGCGGTGGGATAACAATGTTCAATAACACATTAGAAGAAATCAGATACATTACAATTGACCATCTCCTAAAAATATATTTTTTTTAAATATATCAATTAATAATAATTTTCTCCGGCTGCTCTTCTTATAGGAAATGAACCGCAGTCAAGAAACAAACCACAACACCATTTTACATGATAAAGTACATATAAAATCACAATCAATACAATAAAAAAAAATTAGAAATAAATTTAATAACACGATGTAATTTTTTTTAAAGAAAAAACAAAAAAAGCTGTGTAGCTGGTTGCAAACCCCGCCAAGTGTGATCGGTGCAATAGCACATAAATATAGCAGCGGTGTCGCATCAGGCCGCCCAAGCGTCACAATATGCGTTGTGCGCTAATTGTCCAGTGCTCAATAAGACATCGTAGATTCCACATTCGACAATGCCACACGCGCACGACATGCACATCAAATGTTTATCTGCTTTGAACAATACCGCACACATTTACAGAGTTTAACACTTATTTGATCTCAACTTGTTTAATTGATATTTTGTAAAACAAAAGGCACAAGATAAATGCCGAGTGGCACTTTGCCAGGTGGGTGCTAATAAATACTAGTGTGCGAGGATGGACCATAAGCAGAAGATGAGTTTATCTTTTTGTTAAGTTTTACCACTGGGGGGAAACCTTTTCAAGTGTAGAATGTGACGCAACATGCTTCTGACAAATGTTTCCTACCAATGGTAGGCTATCATGTAATTCAATTGCACAGAAAGGGAAGCCGGCGTGTTGTTGACACTGAACAGGAAATGGTCCTACTGAATGAGTGCATTAGATGCATCTTTCAGTGGGGTCAATGGATATATTACTCTTGTGATGTAAAGGAATGTCTCATTCCATTTGAAACTGTTAACAAATCCTTTTTGAAAAAAAATACTAATTTTCTTATGCACGTGTTATAATAATAGGTTGACACAACCATCTATCCAATTAAACAATAACCTATTTAAAAATTTGCATTGTCAAATTTATTCAAACATAAAAATGTATATTTCTAAAAATCAAATTTAGCGGGATGTAGATAAATAATACATAATTGCAACAGCAAACATTTCCAAACTGAATTATTGTCATGATCATTGCGTAAACACTCATCCACACATGCGCGCAACTAATTGATCAGTGACTCTTATTGTAAGCGTCAGTTAACCGGGGATACTTTACACTATTCATGTTTCGACATCTATTTATTTAATTACTAGAAGACAAAATCTTGGTCAAAAATATAGTCTCTCGTAATCAAAATATCTGACATTAAAAAACACTGATATCGGGAAGTAGAATTATGAATCATTTGTAAGATTACACAAGGTAGTAGACCAATGCTCTCCAAGTTGCTTGCTCGCTTACCGAGTGAGAAAAACATAATACTGCGTTTTATCAGTTGGACAAATTTCTGACCAAAATTCAGTCTCGCACAATTTACTGTTTGGAGTGTAAAAGACAAAATTCATATTTGAATCAATGACAGTCAAGTCACGATGGACTTGTCCTTACCTTCATAATTAACCTGGCCATCCCCGTCAATGTCGGCCTCCCGGATCATCTCATCCACCTCCTCGTCTGTCAGCTTCTCGCCCAGGTTGGTCATGACGTGGCGCAGCTCAGCGGCCGAGATGAAGCCATTACCGTCCTTGTCAAAAACGCGGAAGGCCTCGCGAATCTCCTCCTCGCTGTCAGTATCTTTCATCTTGCGCGCCATCATCGTCAGGAACTCGGGAAAGTCTATCGTACCGTTACCTGCGCGGGGATACAAAAATAATTATCAGCTTAGGCAAACCGATGAAAAATTTCAAAAAGAAAAACTAAGAGTGCTGCATTGTATAATATTTTGGAATTTTCTATCGAAAAAATCAATAATTACCTTTTGGTTAACATATAAATGAATTACAGAGTCTGCTACTCTCATACCATATCTTAGAGATCTATAAATCACATTTAATATTGGTAGCCACAAAAGCAGTTGAATAAAGAAATAAATGATTACTACCAATATTTAATTGGAATGCATCGACACATTACTTATATTAATAGTTTGATAGTACCAGATAAAAGGAAAATCAAAATTGTAACTCAAAGTATTACTTGCATTTAATTACCTCTACTGATTTAGTATGTACAATCAATTTTCTTGATAGACCTTGCCTAGGAATGTTATGCGTTTTTTAAGCCATTAACTTAATATATATATATATTTTTTACAATACACGTAAATGACTAAAGCACCACGTATCCTTATCAAAATAATAATAATAAGTTCATTCATTTGTGTCTTTCGTAGTGAAAAGCTTTATTTCGACTATTTGGCATGTATTTTTTTTTTAAATTTGCGCGAAACACTTTGACCCAATTGTGGAAAAAGGTTCGCCATCACTTATTCATGACAATGGATATTGTGTGCCACTTTCTAAAAAAAGAAAAAATTACTGATTCTACATAACTCTACACAATGGAATATTAGGTAATGTACCAGATGTGATAAGAAATATTGGTCATTTACAAGGATTGATTAGAAATTGTTTTATAAAAACAAAATCTATTCACAGAAATGGGGAAGAAAAACCTGTGGAGTATACATAATATAAGACAATACACGCTTTCATAAGTCAACAACCTTCAGTCAATCTCCAAGGTATTTCAGATACAAGACACAATTTAAAAAAACTAGTATCTTAGAGAAGGAACGCTGGGCAACTTGCAGAGGTCATTACATCCACAGGCAAACAAGTTGACCTCGGAGACCCTGGCCACCAGACAGGACAAGTCTGTCGTAGTAATAAATATCATAAAAGAATCGACACAAATTGAACTCCACAAGGTTATTTGGATAAACTATAACATACAAATATTGTTGTGAAAAGTGACTTGGGGAAAAATCAATGTCCGTCAATGAGGATTGATAATAATTTAAAAGATCATGGAAAAATACCTATGAAGAATTTGGAACAATGTCAATATTACCTATTCTTGTACATACACCTACACCTATCTAATAAATTTTTTACTTTAAAATCAGTTTAACGGCTTCCAGTAATTATACTTGTTTGAACTAAAGATATGGAATGTTTAATGATAAGCAATATTTAATCTATTAAATCTGGTCCAAGGTACATTTAGAAACACAACCTCAGTGTGTTGAATGATAGTGGAGAGACCTCGCAATTTCCGTACTCTTCTCTTCATAAGCCAATAATATAAATGTGACATTAACATGTCAATTTATTCAAATATTATAACAAGACGTGAGGACTGATCATTTCAATTATCAATGTTCAAGCTGTATGTATATTTATAAAAATTCTCCACCATTGTTATAAATGAGTTTAAAATATAGATAATTGATTGAAGTAATTGTTAACCAAGTTATATAGAGTGAGTAAAATTCGATTGATGTATAAATTTCAGTTTAGAGAAATTGGCAATATTCAAAATAAAATAAATGACATTACTCTACTCAATGCAGCAGAAGATAGAAGAATTGTTAAGACAGCCACAGAATAATATCTAACAGTCAACATAATTCTTGTTGTGGGGGTGATTTTCGAAAGAGAAGTGAATAAACAATTGAAGACTAATGTAATTTTCGCTTCACTTGTCTACCTGTATCCCGTATTGAAGTAACTGGCATTAATGCTGGCCCATGTCGGCCTGTAGCTGCAAGCGCAGAGGTTATGTACGACTGCATCAATATTGTGACTAGTATGTATTTTATAAAATTCATTACTAAAAAATGATTTATAATATAAAAGAATGCCATAAATTTTTATATTCAGGAATATTTTCATATCGGCTATGTATTTTCTATACAACTTTACACATTGTAAGGTGTGAGATTCATTGAAATAAAGACTGGATGGATTCAAATTAGAGCAAAAAGTATTATTAACCCATAAATTACAATATATTATCTCTTGTGATAAAAAATTGAAATCAATGTTTTCTAAATTAAATTTATAAAAGTAGGAAAAGAGAATCGAAGAGGAACAATATGGCCTAGCTCCAATAAATTGAATAAGTCACTGAAGATGATTAATGGACGTGTGTACATATATAATGTATCTAATTAATGTGGTGCTGTGCTCGTGGAGCTGTAGTAAGTTTGTGTCCATTTGGTGTTTGCGACGGCCTCGTGCCAGATGAGAGGGAAGAGCTATGTAGTGTATCTGACCCACAGCTGGAGCAAAAGGGACAGACAGTCATGTGAATGAATGAGAGACATGTCTCTCTCAAACTAATATATTAGGATCGGTTTTAAAATTAAAACAATGCATCCTTTAAAAATTTAAAACAATGATGTATTCTTCAGCCCCAATTAGCAACAGGAAATAAAATAATATTTAAATACACATCACTTTTATTTTAAAAGAAACTCGTAAATTCAGAACAGTAAGAAAACATCTAATTTTCATTTACTTACACACTAGTTTCTAGAAGTAAATAGTTTTCCAGAAACACTATGTGGGCGGTGGTACCAAACAGAGATTAATGTGCCTCTTAAAAATCGCCAACTCAGCGGTAAGCGTGAGTAATACGGACGGCAAGCGCATTGGTCACACTTCCGACCGGTGTGTCATGTCATAAAGTGGCAGTGTGCGATATCGAGCTAGGATTGAAAAGCCTTAAAAGGCTAGAAGTGTAATTTCACAACTGCTGATATATGGGCATAATTATATTTATCTCAACAGATATATACATTACTTCTTGCATTAAATAGAACTTTGCATAAAATATTAATTATCACTCATTTATATTGTCAGTTGTGAGACTATTATGGCATTTCTTAAAATGATTATACAAGAAAAACTACTGGATTCAATGTACCTCGGTGTGATTTTACTTTGACCGAGCCCACTCTAAAATATTGCGATACTTTAACAACCATGTTTTGAATACTATTATAAAATACAGAATGTTTGGATAATTGCGATATACATAGATTTTGTAGTGTTGAGATTAATCTTGAGTATAATGACAGAAATAATGACATATTGACAGATTGTTTTGAAATATAAATTACACAGATGTAAAGTATACATCCTCCGTCTATTTTTGAGTGTTTGGATAACATTCACCGTACAATTTTATTTACAGAACAGTGTGGGGAAGGAATTAGTTTTAAATTACTTATCCCTATAAGTAATCCATTGCAACTAAATATTATAAAGGCTGACGTCACTAATTACCTTCCAAATATTATACTGGTTTGTAACAATGTTACGAAAGAAAAATTTCCACATATCTAATGATTTAGAATTTATGCCCACGGGCAAAATAAACCAATTATAGAGTGATTAGTTTGACGATTAATTTAATGTACTCAAAACCCAGAAGCCGCACAGTAACAAATGAACTTCAAATAATTATTCATTAAAGCATGTAGGTGTACTCATTTGAACATCAGCCGACTTGTATCTATCCATATTATCACTGTGCATTAGTCATAGCCACATTAGGGCCCACCGACTCGCATTATCTTGACCTTAAAGTGAAACAAAGTATTCACAGCTGAGAGTGAATCCCACTTGTGCATGATATGAGCAAAAGTAGTGATGAGGTATGTTTTCATTATACAGGTGGCCGGATATCCTTTGCGAGAATATAATATATTGTATAATCCAATAATCAGAATACAACCTATTATAACACGATGGTGTAGCAAAATTGCATTTGGTATGTTAAACCAATGAACAGTACAGGAAATCATGTCTAAAGATGAAATTACAGCCTCATTTTTAAATTCAAATTTCCTCAGTAATTACTACAAAAAAAAATCTATAGTCAAAACTTAAGATCCCTGTTTTATCAATAATATCATCATTATTATTCGGTTTGGTCCATCAACACTTGCAAACGTTTTTTAGTGTAAAGTACACTAATTTAGAAAAATACACAACATTAGATGCACATTTCATAAAGTTGGCCACAACAAAGTGAAAAATTTCTGCTAAAGATATAGATTACGCAAAATTGAGTTGCGAAATCTGGGATTACTACAGTCAGCTGACAATGTGTTGTAATCCCATCTGACAAAAACTGTAGTAACCCTTCCACTCTACTTGTCAATAAGATGGCGGCATAACACAATGAGCATATTGAGTTACAAACAGATGCTCGACAAATGTGATCTCTCGCCTTAGCTCTGTACATCTGAGCGTATGTTTATTTAACATGTGCACAAGATTCACACTAAATATACCAAGCACCAGGAGGCTGTCTACATTGTTTGATTGTTGAGAAACGTGCTTCACGCACTTTCCAACAATTTGATAGACATATCAAAAGGATGTGAGATATTATTGATATTTGATTCAGTATTAATACATACTCGTGTATTGACACAGATTTAGAGTGATATAAAGCCAAACAGATTGAAATGTGCATAGCAGTATTGAGATGTTAAAATTTCCAAATTTAAAAAACATTATAAAATGATTAACTGAACAAGTACAAAAATCAAAAACAATAACTAATTATTATTGTAAATTTCAATTTCAACTTTTTTTTCTCCAAGTTCAATATTAAAAAAAAATGTTTTAAAACAAGATGGCCGTTCAAGTTTGATTGAACTCTAATGAAAGTCACTATCATGTCCACAAAAATCGTTATACACTATATATAATTTTTTTTAGGGAAGGGTGGATTCGAGGTCTCCTTGTTATGACAAAAAAAAAGCATTTAAATTTTCCAGAATTTGTCGAGATTCCCGAGACTATATGCAATAGGTAGTATTTTTCTGAAATCTACCTAAAAGTGTCGCAAACAATTCCATGTTAAGTTTGGATTTGAATGACTCAAATAAAAATGATTGTAACATGTAAATACCAATTTCATTAGGTCATCTCCAAATATATCAATGATGGATGAATGGCTGGCTGGTGTTCAAACGATTGACAAAGCGAAACCGATTTCTTTATTGGTAAAAAAAAAAAAAATCAATTTGCCCGCGGCATTACAGTGATTTTGATTGAGAAACGTGAATTGAGGAGACCATTTGTTATTTGAAAATACAAGAAATTGACAAGCAAAACCAAACATCTCTAGCGGACCATTTGTCACAAAAAAAAATGAGGAAATTGACAAGCAGTACCAAAAAGATAATTAATGTAAGTGAAGAATTATTTTGCAACACTATGCAAGTATCCATGTAGTAAATTAGTTTAGGCATAGTTCAAATGTGCATAAATAGCCTGTGATATATTAAGTGTTGATTTAAAAATTCCAACATAAACAATGTTACATGTAACATGTCCTTGGATCTCTCGAGACTGGCAGAGATAAAAAAAAAAGTTTTTCTTCCGTGTAGGCTTTACAAACAGGTGTGGTTTAATGTGTAAACATATTAAATGGCAAGAAACAATAGGATCCAGTCTGCAAATAAAATGTATCCGAATTAAGCTGCAACATACGCAAACATTACTTCAAATGGAGGATTTTATTTACAGACAATTATAATTGTCTTATACTATTATTTGCGCGCGGCTTGGCTATTGTTTGTTACGCACCACGCCTACAAGCTGGGGAGTATTATATGTTGCATCGTGATATAAGTTCTTATTCATTCGGGCCGAGTAATCTGTTGGTGTACGACATATTAAATTACATCCTATTAGAAAAGCTAAAGAGAATACATTTCCATTTACATCACATATTGTTTGAGCACACGCAGGAAGTTGTACATTAGTTTATTTCTGTTCAATACAACAGTTAAAACTCTTAATTAATTTGTAAGAATTTTATAGGAACAAAAATGATAAAAAAAATATTTTGAGGTTGGTGAATGAGTGTAGAGTTTACTTTTACATATTGAGTGTAGTTTTATCTATAGCAAAACATATTTTGACCAATCTAGAGTACGACGATAGACAGATGGTCAAATTTAATCTATATATATATAATATAATTGTATCCGAAATATTCACGTATGAAATAGAAAAACCATTATTTAATAACATAATATGCAGGCAGATAGACTGCCTTCAGATTGTTGGTCTGCTTGATTTTCACGCACCATTGAGGTCATCGAGACAGAATTTATTATTCTATTACAGTGGTAATGTCAGAACTCATGCATTAGCTAACTCTGCGGTCCCCATATTGCATTCTTTGGGGAATGAATAAGCGGAGGTAGTTGACATTATTGCTGTAAATTTAACTCTTATAGGACTACATTATTACAATTTTTTGTGTCTCAACTCAGTAGTGACAAGATAAATTGCTTTATTTCACATTTTATATTTATTTTTAATTTTGATAATGAAAAAACATGCAGACATATTTTTTTTTCTTTGTGTATTACAGGACTGATGAAATTTTCTGTTATTTTACAAATTATTTTAATGCCTGAATAGGGGGTGAATAATAATAATAATAAATAATATACATAGGACAGTATAATGGCATTTATTAAGAAGTTCAGGTCCATACCATCGGCGTCCACTTCGTTGATCATGTCCTGCAGCTCGGCCTCTGTAGGGTTCTGGCCAAGGGATCTCATGACGGTGCCAAGTTCTTTAGTGGTGATGGTGCCATCTCCGTCCTTGTCGAACAATGAGAACGCCTCTTTGAATTCGGCGATTTGTTCTTCTGTTAGTTGATCAGCCTGCAAATTCAAGGTTTCCACGGTTGAGCATTTACAAAGTATTAACAATCGACGATTTGAAATAATTAAAAGTAGATCTAATGCACCGAAAAGAATATATGTTTACATGAATAGGCACTAGTGATGTGATATACATAGTATGAGGAACGAAGAGGCTAATGAATAAATGAAGGAAAAATAGACTGTTATTAATAAGAAGATATTGAGAATAGGTGAGAATAAACAAAACATTTTTTAAAGCCAAAAACTAATTTGCAAAAATATCTTCAGTTAATAATAATCATGATATGTAAAATGATAATGATAATATGTAATAAAAGCCTAAGAGAATAAAGAAATACAATAGTAAAGTAGAGAAAATCAGATATTTAGAAAATAAAGGAATTCAAGAAACAATAGTTGTAAGCCAGAACAAAACATTGCGGCGTCTTGTCCTCCTCGGGCCGCCCTGCCGGGGCAGGGCGCCCGCATCATCCTCAGTGAGCAGATATCATGTGGCGGGGGTTGTTAGGGAGGGAATCTTCTCAAACTATCTCAATATCATGCCATACAGATTGGTATATCAAATACACTGTATTATAATAATTAATTAATTCACATTTATTTAACAATAATTTTTGTGTCTAAATTACAGTACTCTCCTTTATTTGGGGTCACATTAACCGGGGATAGTAAAAATTAACATTTCAGTACTTTATCTTAAAATACATAATAAATTGACAATACACCCCCTCCTATGTAAACTATATTTTCTATTATGTTATACTGAAAGTAGAAGTCAAGTAAAAATGTATCAAATATCTACAAAATACTAGAACAATTAAAAAAAATTACCTCTTTGTTAGTTATATTTGACATAGGATGTGTTGATATATAAAAGAAAATAAATTTGGCAAAAACGAGACTACAACCAAGATTTCCAATCGAAGATGTGTTCGCAAATTATCATTTGAGAGCACTTAAGATTCAGTGGTCATTTTTTCTCTTTACCATCCAGTATAATTGAGAGTACTGTATGTATAATTTTTGTTTATAGAGCCAATTATTTATCTGTGAATTATATTTAAAAATGTAACATTAATATGTTGAAATTAGGTTTGGAGCTAGAATAGTATGTAGGTAAGAATGATTCAATAATTATTCCTCTTTAACAAACCCCTTTCATATATATATCTCAATGGAGCCGCATTCCTTCACATCAGTGCTGACATTATGTACCATTGAAACAGTATTCCACTTTACCTGTCAACTACCTACACAGAACAATGATTACCTCATTAATCTTGTCATCGGTATTACGCAGGTAAGGCGGCGTGCATAAATAACAGGTTGATTACTCTATCAATATAACAGCAACAGGGAGCACAAATAGAATGTATGAATGAAAATAAAGAACAACTCTCTTGCGAGTTTCAGTTTATAAAATCAAACTTTATTAAAATTATTAACATATAATTATTAATGCAACTTTTACAGAACTTTTTTCTGAGCATGAATATAAAATGAAAAACTCATATTTCTGTTCACAAATAAAAAACAAAAAAAAAAAACCTCATCTGTTACAAATTCTTTCATATATTTTCAGACTGCACAAATATTTTAAAATTCAAAGTGTCACGGTTTTGTGCTACTTTATACTGTCAGTATGTTTGAAAATCTGAACACATACAAATGCCGGCCTACCAATCAAATTGACATGGTCAATTGATTGGATATAGCAAATGTCATTATTTGAATTACAATATTAGCCAAGGGCTAGATTAATTCAATTTTATTAGCTTGTATGTTGGAATACAACATCTAGATATATTTAAAAAAATTAATTACGCCCCTAAGCTGTTATTTGATATTATTTTTAATCACTCGAAAAAATCTGCCGAGCAAACCCAGCGCTGTGATGTACTATTTATGGTGAAAAAGTACCTTACAGATAATTCATTGTCTTAAGACATGTATATTTTTTATTATCTACAGATTTTTTAGAACTATTTCTTGAATATATAAGTAACAGTTTCTCAATTGCTGCATAAATCAGGATTCAAGATCTCCGCCTGAAGAAAATGAGATTTAAATTTAAAGGATGTAATCTGATAAAATAAAAAAATCTGATCTAAACATTGTTCATGATCAACAATTAAAAAATAGAAAAAATCTTTGATTTTTCTTTTGTGTGTGAGGACTCTCTTCTGTAAAATATTCTAATGTTATTTTGAGGTTCCGCCACTGGATACTGACATTTGAATAAAAATGAATAAGTTGCCGAAAATATATAGACTAAGCAGAAATCAATGTCAACCAAAATAATTCAAAATTTATTAACAATTATGAGAAAATTATACATAAATACGATGTCAAATATCCCCAATAGAAAACTGAAAAATTAGATAGCACAAATTTTAATTAAGTTAATTAATTGACATTGAAAATAATTTTCATTAATATTAACTTTTACTGTGTTATCCTAACTAAACATGCATTTCTTTGTCAAAATGCAGTTTAGCAAGAATTCTAGTTAATATTATCTTAATGAAAAATAACATTGTGCTGGTCTATGATATTGAACCAAAGGAGCTTTCTGGAATCATTATTTGAATAAATTAGTCACATTGGTTCAAGGTTCAATTTCATCCATCATCGAATATGTAGTCATTTTATTTTCCGCCTAGCCTACCAGCACAGTCATCAATGGACAACCTAATTTGTCTAAATTCTGAAATAGTGGGTACAGGTTAAATCACTCGGTCCGTGTCTCAGCCCACACAGTTCCAAATATTTCAATTAAGAAGGTGACAAGATAACAGGATGTAATGGCTATTGACACAATAACTTAATTTGTCAGTTGTTAAAGCAACAGCCACGCTGATGTCACTCCTGGTAAAAATGTTGATGTTTGGCCAGAAAACATGTTAATTACAAGTATAGTAGGATAAAGTCACATAAATAGAAAAGGTCACATCATAATCATATTCAAGAACATAACATTGGGTTAAGTAGTGGTAATATCAGAAAATAATAAATAAAAAAAGGGAGTAATGAAACTTAAAATTGAAAAGTTATTTTAAAATAAATACTATAGAAATCAAAAACTGCAGAACCCATTAAATGAAGGGGGCAACTTGCAGACTTCCTTCGTAATAAGCCCTTATCTAGAAACAAGGTCCGATAACAGCGCAATGCACGAACCATATTCCCTAATCAGGGGCCTAACATGTACAATCCACGTAAACGATTTCATGTTCGAGAATACAGCTGCAAACCGGATCTCAACGACGAGCTCATTCCCGCCGAAATAAATACATGTTCAGATTTGGTGGGTGAGAATCGTTTATTGCGTATTCGGCGAGGCTAGAATTACCCATGACTAAATTTCTGAAAATCCAAAGCCATTTTACCTCTCGTAGAAAATCAATAATGTCAAAGACGCCCCAACAGTTGGTTATCCGTAATTTAAACAACAAAAGTACGAAATTTAAATGTGTCAAAAATAAATCCGACTCTTGAAAAGAGATAAAACGACGGTTATTATTCAAAACGAATATAAGGCAAGATTATAAAATGGCAAATGGACGCGCATGCAATTTTTGACACTAGAACGTTGAGCACGAAGGTACCCGTGTAAATCGGCAACATTGAATAATAATATGTTGCCTGCATTGCAGAGATAAAAAAAATCTAAATGTACCGCATATGACATTAGATTACACGTATTTATATAGAATGCGTCATTGCGAAACAATGAGATGATCCATCGAGCAACGTCATTTCACCGGTACCACCTTAGGATTCGCAGAAACCGCGGCTGACTCCGAAGCATTACTTGTAAATGTCAAAATATACATTCCGTCTTAAATAAAACAAGGCAATGCTCATAACAGATACGCGAACCGGGTTATTTGTGGATAACACAGTTTGAGTATTTAGACAGAACAGCGGTATAATGCCCCGCATTGCGGCAAAGAGAAATGACCGTTGAGATAATAGTCTTCTCCCAACACACACAAAATTCACAAGAAATCCAGAAATAATCATGTATTCCTGTAGGGAAGATCTCCTGAAACACTCTTTTAACACGGATGGCGGAAAATAACACTCACCATGGTAGATTAAGGTGGATAAACCGGAGCTACACTAAGTTCGCGGGACACGGCACTGAACCGAACGTACGGGCCGATGAGTAAAACACTACTGGCGCTCCGCAGCTCCGACAGTCCCTGACACGACCGTCTGAGCCGAAAATGTATTACTCCGCGACCGGCGCACGGACTACTTTAAATTTTATTTTCGAATTTCATGTCTTATTGGGCTCCGTTTTGGACGAAACTTTTTGAAAATTTACAATTTATTTGTGTTGCACTTTCCACTCTACCAACACGGAAGATTCGCGGGGGATTAATTTAATCCAGAGGCGTAAGTCGGTTTTATAGTGTCTGGGTGCGGCTTGTTTACAAGACTTCCTCTGCGGATCCCGCTCGCTGATTGGCTGCCACGCACCTGCAATGCGTCAAGCTAGTAACCGGCGCTAGAGATGGCGGCAAACGATCCGAACATTGGCGCGTCGCGCAGTACTCTGGCGGCCGTGCAGCAAACTATTTCCTTCCTAACCTACCATGCTAAATTATGCGGCAAATTCAACTGCTGAGGATTTCAAAATGTGTAGGGTTGTCCAAATGTCATAATCAGGAGGTGATCTCCCCTTAACAGTGACAATTTCTTACGATTTCATATAAAATTCAATACGAAAAGCATCCCTATAAAAAATTGTGAATGGATTAAAATTACGTCATTTACGTGACTTTCCCGGTTAACAAAAATAAAACATTAGACTCGTGATTTTAATATTGATTTTACATAATAATAACTATTGTACTATACGTTGACATTACAGTTTTCACTCAAACCTGTTGATTTTCTTACTGAACCGATAGCTGTTTTGAAAGTGTTTTAAAAATAAATATACCTCTGATGTAGTATATTGAATGTTACAATTCAAATATGTACACAATCATTAAAACGTAATAATGTTTACATTTGTCAAAGGTTTAGTGAAATATTGATTTTATTAGTATTTACCAAGAAGGTTTGTAAAATTTCTTTCAAAATGTAGGTAATAGACGATTAATATTTCACGTATTGTAAAATTTATAATTTTTAAATATTAAATGCAAATTACCATTCTCTCCCGATAATTACTTTTAATCTGGTGTTGTCTGATATTTAAAAATTGAATTTCTAAAAAATCCCTGTTTTCAGGTCTGGTGTTAACTCATATTATAATTAGTAAAGTGGAGAGCTACAATTAGGACGTTAAGAGAAGTGGATCTATTATGACCAAGTAAGAACACCTGCAGCCAGTAGAACCCAAACCCTAAAAAATATGTAGATATGAAACCATGAAAAAATATTTTTTCGTTTAGATATAAAAATATATATTTTTTTAGAGGAATAATTGACGTGGGAAATTTACAGTAACGCAATCGCTAATAAATATATAAAGGAAAAACAAAACATCACACTTATCACATAATAAGTCGAATAAGAAGTATACATTAACGTAACAAATAGACACGGGAAATAAATATAAAATTCACGTTAATGCAATAAGTATACGCTTTACATCAAATACATGTTAACGCAGAAAATAGACGCATACACGTTATCGTAAGAAGTAGATACATGCAATATACATTATCGCTATAAGTAGACATGGAAAATATTCAGTGGACATGAGAAATATATAATAACTCAATAAATAGACACGGAAAATACACATTAATGCAATAAGTAGATACGTGATATACACATTATCGCTAAAAGTAGACATGGAAAATACATATTAATTCAATAAATAGATATGGAAAATACGCATTAGCGTAATATGTAAGTAGACAAGGGAACTAACGCAATAATTAGATAAGGTAAAGTTAAAGCAGTAACTAGTACGAGAAATAGATAGTAACGCAATAAATAATTTAATAATTTATTATCGGTACATTAAAATATATATTTTAGATTTGGGGGTTCAAATAGGGATGTTAATAATATTTACAAAAAAAATATTAGAAAAGACTAATTAAAATTTATAATGTTGTTTTCTGGTACATTTTAGAGAAAATTATGCGGCATAGAGCTTTTTGCCGTTGATAATACATTTTCAGAACGTATAATTTTTATCATTTTGTTAAAATATGGTATCAGTACACAAAGATATCTATTTTTACTATATAGACCAGAGTGAATGATAGAATGAGAATAAGTTATAACCTAATAGAGATATTAAATATACAATACCTAACTGGAAAAAGTATATAAGTATACATAAGAAATATGATAAAAAGAGCGTTACAATAAGAAAGGAATTTTGATCAGTCCTGGTCTGACATTGATATATGGAAGTGAGGCCTGAAGCTGGCAGAAGAGGAACGAAAGTAGATTGAATGCTGTGGAAATGAGATAACTTAGGCGTATATGTGGCAAATCTATTTATGACAGAGTAAATATTGAAGAAATAAGGAAATAATGAAAAGCTGATCTTAGTATAGTGAGTAAGATTAAGAAAGGATCACTTATGTGGTTTGGTCATATCTAACGGATGAATGAGGAGAGAATGGTAAGAAATACACATGACGCAAGTGTTGATGACACCAAAAAATAGAGGACATCCAGGTAAACCGGATAACGGAGGATGGTTCTGTTAAAAGCCCCAACAATCGGCGAGCTTGTATGAGAAGATGTATGAATGTGGATGAGGCGAGACTCGTGTGTCGGGACAGAGGAGTGCGGCGCTCTATCCTCTCCGCCTACACCCGCGCGGAAACGTCGTGATGGTAATTTAGTTACAATAAGAAATAAGCGTGAGTAAAAATAAATCGTGTTATCAAAATTCTAAGCTTAGTTTAAATCATCATCATCAGTCATTTATTATCAATTTCTGGATGAAAGCCACCGCAAATGTCCCCTGCTTTTCTCTGTCGGCCTGGCACTGGTTGACTGCGATGATAACGATTGTTCGTCCTCTGAGCCGACGTCGTTAATTTGTTAGATTTTTCAGGGTGGGAAAAGGGGTGGTAAGGTCTTAGAAGGATACGCATTGTAAGATACGCAATACTGAAAAATCAGAGAATATAAATTCTCAACTAACAAATCCAATCTACACCTCCGCGGCGTAGTCCCACCCGGGAACATCTCTTGGCTATTGCTAACGGAGAAGGGTGACGGGCGAGCCTCCCGCGCCTAGTAACAGGAATACATGGCTGTGGAGAATCCAGAAAATAAACCTCACACCGACCCACCTGAACAGCGTGAAGTCCAATAATAGTTGAACTATTGGTAATAAAACCTAATCAATGTGGAAACATAAACACATAACTACGGCAGCCTAACGCAATCGGATCTGCGAATATTTTTGAACTAATAGTACAGGGTTATTCAAAATGATGGACTCAATTTCGTAACTCTATATTTCAGACTGCGAACGGGTGACAAATATGAAATAAATTACATTTGATAATACTCACAATAAAGTTTACAAATACGCAATCACATATGTGAAAATAAAACACTTGTTTTTTGATTCCACTCGTTTATTTACTTGAGACGCGTTTCGCCTTGTAGGAGCATTATGAATCTAATAATTTAACTCAACAACTTGTATTTATAACTATAATGGGGGACAGGTGTACAATTTTATTTACACGAGGTGAAAAGAGACAACATTATTCATTAGAATTCTGAGGATTTCCATACATTTTTTAATGCTTCTGAAAATAACAGCTATATAATTTTACAATCTAAGAATACAATACGGCAAGAGAGACATTTTTGGTATTCTGGAATACCAAAAACAGTTTCTGGAGCCATTGCTTGGAAGCAATATTCCCTCTAAGCTGTGGGGGTGTGCGCGCGAATATAATTTGGCATCATAGCGCGTACAAAAAAATATAGCGCGCACACAATTATTAACAAGACTTATTTTTCATGTGTGGCCTTGTTTGTCGGTCCAAGGTTGGTGACCATGTTGCAATTTGTTGATTTATCCTGTATAAGATAAACAACATTTTGGACCATGAACCACTTTCTGAGGTTACGTAGCCAAAATATATCTACCCACACCTCTACTGTAAGTTGAGTAGTAAAACTTGTAACTGAGTTGTTGCAGATGCTGAGAGTAAACTGTTATATATAATGAAATAATTCTTATAACTGCATTTTGTGTGTTCTATTGACTGCATTATAGTTTAGATCTTGCATATTTTCCATTAGGGTTGGCTGGGGATGAAAGTGCCCCTTTTTATAAATGACAAGATAACGTGATTATAGAGCTTTTATGTTATATAATACTTAATGTGTGTTGAAGAAGATATATCCGAGACTCACTCAATATACCAAAAACAGTTGAATGGCATTGAGTTTTCTTTTTATTTAAAAATCAATCAGATTAATCAGATTGAACTTTTAACCCCTCTCGAGGGGCTAAAAATTCCAGGTATGGGGGTAACAGAATCCGGCGTGCTGATCTATACCCGCCCCATGTGCTGCTGTCTCAGGATTTTCTGATAACCGATTTGTGAATCTCTTAAATATTAATTAAATTAAATATCAAATTGTTTAAAAACAGCACGCAAAGATTTATTTTCTCTCATCACCAAATCACCAATTTGTTTCATAACGCTGATGGAAGTCTTTCCCCGCTCAGTTTTTCTCTTGTACGTCCTTATTCTGCAAATAAGAAGAAACTAATGTGTAAAACTAAATAGTACCGGGTGTGTGGTAGAAAATGTACCAAAATATCGAAACAAATATCAAATTATAAAACAAAGTCAATCTACATGGCTATAAATACATTCTACATTTATAAGTTATAACTTACTTGTCATACACAGTAGAAGAAAATGTAGTCACATAACAAAAAATGGTGCAATTTTGAAATTAATCTCGCCAACCATAAAAACAAAGTATATACGCGTGCACCGCCGACTAGTACATTTACTCGACTAACGAAGTGCGAAGCGAAGCAGAGGGGATATCACCACATCACGTGGTGTTCACACACTCGTTCACATATAACGTTTATGAGGTATTTGCAAACTTTCTTCCTGCGGCACTTTTATTCCCATCCAACCCTACATTATTTTACATATTGTATTGCACATTGGTATTTTTTTCTCTCATTTTATATATTTTCACGTTTACTTGCCTCGTATATTTCGTTTTCTATTCGATTGTGATTTGCCTTCAATGCGTTATTTGGTTTTGTGAAATGTAATTTGTTTGCCAATTTGTTCTAAAGCAGGTTTACCTAGTTGGGCAATGCATTTTAAAATCTGTGTAAAATATATGCAACAAACTGTCTTTTTTTTAGCTGTGCAATGCTCATGTATTATCCGTGACTAAATAAATAAAAGATCATATTTTACATTGCGAAGAATGTGTCTTGTTCCTTGATAGTTGTTTTTAGTTCTCTTCACTTATTTATGCGTCTTAATACAATAGTAATGTGATCAACCCAGGCCCTCTCAACAGCCATATATTGGTATGGTAATGTTTCTCTTATTTCCTCACCCAGAGCACAAATAATAGCAATGGTTCTTAAAATTGCACAATTATTTTTATGTCCACACTGTGATCCTAAATTAGGGGGACCATTGTTTGGAAGACGTCATTAGGAAGAATGAATGCTGATGAGACGATATAAATTCGGGTAGTCGGTATCTTTGTGTTTGGTGGGAATTGACGCGAGCGCTGCCTTGCCGGTGCGTTCAGCAACGCCGGGTGAACTCGGTGACAAAAATGGATGTGATGGCTCTCCACAATTAAATTTATATAATTTTTTTTTCATTGCTCTTGATTTTATCTCGATTTTTTCAGTGATTCGGGAGCCCTTTGAAAATTGGAGCCCCTAGCAATTGCGAGTTGCACAACTTTGTACGTCTGCCACTAGAGATATCTGTTATAATATATGCATTATCAATGACAAATAAATCACGGACATTGTAAAAAGTGCGGTAGTCGCTGAAAACTCTTATATTAGTTCGTGATGGATTGATTTCCTTTCGATTTGATATCCGAAACAATATATTTTCTAAATAAAGTTACGGATTGAAAATTTTTATTTACATTTTGATTAATTTATGTTTATACCTATGTACACCGTGTCATTTTTTAATAAATCTATTTAAAAAAAAATAAAAAAATTTTAGTACCTAACTCAAATCATTACTTAATACATATTTACTCGAATAATTTTTAGGAATAGATTCTGAAAAAGAAACAATAATATATGTTTTAGTTAGTTATGACATCCTGAAGAAGAAAATGGTATTTTTTGAAGCCGGTGGAGGTATTTAAACTCAATTTAGTGGTTAATAAAACAAAGATAATAAATAAAAATATAAATTATTTTAAACTGTGAGGCGATTTCTCTAGATCGGGCTTAATCAAAGTAGGAAATTGCCATAATAATAATAATAATAATAATTTTATTATTGGGAAAAAATAATGTGTACTAAAAATTTAAAAAAAAAACTAGTTTGTATTGAATAAGCATAGCCTTGAAATAAAATTGTCTTATTATTTTAATTTGTATTACTTTTATTATTATTTTTCGCTCAATTATTTAGTTTCAAATTTGATTTTTTTATAAATTTTTGGTTATTTTCATACTTGATTAAAAAAATTATTTCACATAATAAGTAGAATTTTTAATATCACTGGGTTCTAATTTTTTATCAATATTTTGTTTTGTGTTTAACAATTGAATAATTGAAGCACATGTTTGAAAAAAGTATTTCATTCTAACCACACGTATTCGATTTAGTATTCGTAGTAGTTAGTGACAGCTATTTTTGTATATTATAATAATAATTAACATTTTGAAATAAAAATGAAATGAGGTGTTGTTATTGCGGAGCGGACACTCGCCACAACACTAATCGTATTTAATTATTGTCATGCCAATACAAGAGAGTTTCACAGAGGATCAAGTGTGCTGGTTTAGTAAAAATAATGACATAAACACTGCACTATACATACCGATTTTTCATGTACTGGGACTGTACATTTTTAATCAGTATTTTAATAAAGTTGTATCAATGTGTCCAAAATTTAATAAAAATGAATTGATAATTCTGGCGTCAGCTATCAGTTTACTCAAAGGTATTTGAGATTCTGTAAAAATAAGGTAGATGGCTCTGTCAAAATTATGGAACGATTAAATGTATTAATATCAAAAAGGTCGAAAATTGTCGCTAAAAGTATTGTCGCTGTAGCTTAGTTGGATAAAGCACCTTCCCCGGTTAGGAAAGAGATCCAGGTTCGAATCCCGGTGGCGCGACAATAATATTTTTTGATTAAATTGATTTTATATGTACATCTTTCTAATTAATATATTTAATTCATATTTAAAGTATTTTAAATATAAAAATATACGCGATTCACTTAATTGTCTGAATACGCTCAAGAGCGGTTGACATTTTAAAAACGCGTTAAAAATGCGGCAAAATAAATATGGCTTCCGACGACGACACGTAATAAATATACTGGTAACTATTGATTAAAGGCTTAAACTATTCGTAGGCGCTTTTACTGTCCGTGGCATCCGAGGCGGGTCGATTTAATATCGATGCCAATTTTCCTTTCGCACGGTCCGCAAATGATGACGTCAAGCTTTGCAGCAGCTAGTGGCGTATTAAGAACAGCCTCAGTTGCCTCAATGATACATTTTAGACAGATTTTAGGAGGAGACTGGCTTGTATAGTCGAAATTTCGTTCTGAATCCCACTACGCGACTGCTAACGAAGCTCAAACACGCGCTTTACAGCGTTAGAACACGTTGGTTGAAGTATCCATGTTGTTTTATATATTCATTTTTTATTTAAATATTTAAATTATGAATTAAATAGATAATCGAAGGATATTCAATGTATCAATGATTCGGCTTCAAGTATTCAAGCCAAACTGTCAAAAATGCGTCAAAACTATAAGCATTAAAGTCGTTTTTCGTATGCGTATACAGTATTCGAAGACCTTGAAAGGCGGAACTGAACGCGCACGCGCGGAAGTCGAACACTTTCAAACTTTGTGGATACGGAACAAATGATACAATCCACTGTTGCTGGTATCTGTGTGTTTACACAATTCACAGATGTTCGAAAGTTGATAATGTATATTGACTCGGAATGTCGTGACTGGTCTCTAAGAGACGGGATGAATTTGTTTGCAGCAGTGCTGTTGTCGGATATTTATGCTATTTGTGCGTCATAAGCATTAAAGTCGTTTTTCGTATGCGTATACAGTATTCGAAGACCTTGAAAGGCGGAACTGAACGCGCACGCGCGGAAGTCGAACACTTTCAAACTTTGTGGATACGGAACAAATGATACAATCCACTGTTGCTGGTATCTGTGTGTTTACACAATTCACAGATGTTCGAAAGTTGATAATGTATATTGACTCGGAATGTCGTGACTGGTCTCTAAGAGACGGGATGAATTTGTTTGCAGCAGTGCTGTTTTCGGTTACAAACAAAAAGTATAAAGCTTTTTTACTCAATACAAGGGATGCGGAGCGTCCAAAGCACGAGTACGTCTGGTGTGCACACGTTGAGATTTTGATCTGGAGATAATATTAGAGATCAACTTGACAGATTGATAGAAAGAGACAAAATCTCAAACCTGTAGACACGACGTATTCAGTGAAATAATTTATTTTAAATTGCGTAGGAGAGCGGACGGTCGCGGGATATTTTTTTACTCATTATCTTTAATAACTTCAATTTCACAAAGAAACGCTTGTAATATGCAGAAGAATTTATTGAAAAACAATACAGTAACACCGAGTCTGACGGAACACGACTAAAATACGATTGTGTGCGTGACCTATGACACGCACGACCTATGACCCGCGTGACACTTGATAAAACAAAAGAAGCTCGTACCTCGATCCTGCTTGAGCACACCGGGATCAAGAGCCAGGGTGCGCTGATAAACATAATCATAGATGGACCATAACAGTACGATTTGATAGCGAGACTCGCCACGTGGACGCAAACGTCACAGAGAACTGTATAAGTTAGGCATTCAATAATAAACATTTATTCCGTGTGCCGCACAGAACCGGCGAATCGCCCCTACAAATACAGTTCTTGTTCCATATGAGGAACATTCCGTTTTACCAGCTTCTGGGGAAATTTAAATTCACCTAGCTGACGAACGAAACATTAATGGTTAATGCATTACCATTTAGACCAGTGGCGGTGCTCGAATTTCTAAGATTTAGTGTATACACGGTATACAATCTGTCTGAGTATGTGGGCACGGTATCGTGAGTCTAAAATATATATTTTTAACTTGAATAGTGAATAGATTAGCGAAATCTACAAAAATATCGTTGCGTTTCTACATTTATTTTGATGTTTATTTATACAACTTGATTTGAACATGCTTGTGACCGTGAACCAGTGACCAGTAAATGAATAGACATGAAATAAAGTGTACATATTATGGGGAGAGGGGTTTGAAATATTCATTGCGGAACGAGGGGCATTCTACACACATTATTTGTGGAAACATAAATCCGATAGTTTACAACAGTAAGAGTATTTACTGTTCGAAAATTGAATCGTTGTGTAAACAAGACGTATTTTTTACATTAATGCATATTATATTGTCAGTTTTAAAATTTTCGTTCCAATCAAGTCATATATTTAAAAAAAGTCGCGGAGCTATTTGATTACGTAAGTGGTACCAAAATGATCACGTGGATGACACCAAATTTAAAATATTGAAACAAGGAATATGCGTTAGTTCATGTCTATATATGTGGTAGTCTGTGCTTGTGACGTTACAATTCAATGCCTCTGGGTATGATAGAAAATAAAACGTCAAGTGGCTTTCAAGGAATATGTGAAAATTCTGCACTGTTACGGAAAATATCATTGTTTGAAATTTTGACCAAATCATGTTAGTACTTCGTAATAAATATTTGAGAAAATTATACATTTTTAATCTATATATTTGCTTCAGGCCTTAAATCATTTAACAAAAAATAGTCTGGCAGCTCAGAATTTGATGACCATTTATGTATTGTATTCAATGTATATTTTAAAATCAATATAATGTTTCAATTATTCGAAATAATTGCATAATTATATGTTTTTTAAAATACTTTTATCTCTGACATGGTTGAGATTAGATACACATTCCTTGAACATTTTCAACTCGTAATTTAGTCAGGCATCCACGCATAAAATATTGCGGACTAGATTTGTTACACCCTGTATTATATCCAATTGATTGAGAGCAAGTGAAATAAAGCCATTTGACATCTTTGAAATGTGGTGCTAGAGTGCTTCGACTTCCTTGGATAGCAGTGCTGAACTAATGACAGGGGCGAAACTACACCGATGAAGCCGATGCGGTCCATCGGGGCTCACATTAGGCAGGGGCCCCAAAAGGTTCGCGCCTTATAAAACTTTTGGCATCGATACGTTTCTATGTGGACTAATAATTTTAAAAATCTACCATGTCAATGTTTTACTATTAATAAAAGGTAAAGTAGCTTGTTGGCCTGATGGTTAAGAGGCTGGTCTAGTGATCTAGTGGTCCGGGGTTTGCGCCTCGTTCCAGGAGACTACGAAAATTAGTCCTATTTTCATAGTACAAGCGATTAGCTTAGTTTGAAAATAGTAAGAATAGTGACATCTATTATCTAAATTAAAAATTAAAAAAAATAAAGTTAAGCTGAATAAAATTATATTTTAGGTAATTTTAAATTTTACGTCAATCGTTAATTATATGTGATTATAAATAATTTTAATATTACAAGTACAATGCGTAAAGGTCAGATACAGGTTTTTCATGTCATTTATAAACTTATTTTTAATATTTACAAAATCAACTTTGTGGTTAAAATCCATTTTTTTTATTAACTTTGTATCATCAAGTAACAATTTAAGATAGGTACTAAATTTATTTAAAAATAATTAATGTTTTTTAAAAATTCTTTTAAAGAAACAATATAACATATGTTTTTGATTAGTTGATGATATGCTGTAGAAGAAAATTATATTTTTCGAAACAGGTAAATGTATTTAATTCATTTAGTGGTTAATAAAACAATGTTAATCTAAAAAAAAAAGAAAATTATAAACTTCACTTTTTATTTATATTTTGATTAAACTTTAGAAAGAATCGCCAAACTGAAACAAAACTTTTGCACAAACATTTCATTTGTTTTAAGCACGAAAAATATACAACGGTCTAAATGTCAATCTGAAAAATTGTTTTGCATATTTTTCAATGAAATGCAGTTCGGGCTCCATAAAAAGAGGACAAATCATACCCAACAAATTATAGATATCTTATAGAGACGAAAAGTTGTATATATGTTACCATGTAGAAACGCTTCTAGTGTTTAACTACAACTTCGCTGTCGCCATCTATGGTCTGAAATTTGATATTCATGTCTTGTTTTGTTTTGAGAGAAACAGTATCTCTCATCGACCGGAGAAGCTGTGCTAATAGTCTCAAGTAGAGTTATAACATTGTTTTATTTATATCCATCCGTTATGATGAAACTCTACAAAGTTACGTCGATCCTATCAATAATATAATGGATGGGGTTTTTTTATTTGGAGTATCAGCGGGTTTATCCGAAGATATCGTTCCTGATTTAATCCCTTATTGTCTCCCGCTACTCTTAGGTATCTCGTTCCTGCAGCCTGGGCCGATTCCCTTCCGTCAGTGTTCAAAGTTGATGGCCATAAGTCATCCGTACATTTTACTAGTCTAGAGGTGAGTACCGAGAATGTATGCCTAAATAATGAAATTAAAAAATAAATTATTACCTATTCTTATTATTTAATGTGTTTAATATTTTGATTCGTCCGAATGACAGTCAGCATTGAATACCCATTGTTTAAAGTAATTGAAGCCAAACGGCCCTGTACGGGCGCCAATTCCCATGGAGTGTACCATTCCATCTAATATTACTGATCCGTATCAAGATTGATCTCAGTTATATTACAGTTTGATATTATAAAAGATTTCAAACAATGGCTGCGCAATGTTACATGGTGACTGTTTAGGCGTTATACATGCTTTGCTGTTGTTAGTTTACGCATTCCATTATTATGTGGGTAAACCAAAGGCAATAGCGGACTAGAATCTGTTGTATTTTACAATGAAACGATTGTATCTCAGTTTTATCGGGTCTGATTAGGTTTCGGAGATTGGCCAGCCGGATATCGGGAAATACACAGAAAACATCAAAGAAACGACAGTGAATTGCAGATTGCCGACCAGATCAAGCAGTTTATTGTTTTTTATCTACATAATTTGAAATAACATACTCAAACGTAACGAAAAGAAAACCAGGTATTTACGGCGACAGCAATTCACTGGTTACATCTCATTACAGGGTGCGAAACATCGGCCAGAGAGGTCGGATACGCACGGCAGAATAGTTCATTAGATACTGAATTGCCGTAAAAACCTGTCATTTTTTAAAGGATCCTTAAACTATCATTTGGGTGGCTGAAGAAATTTCAAACATTCGACACGGGGGCCTCGGGGGCCCTCAGTTCGTTCTTACAGCCTTTAGTCTAAATTCGGCCCTGGTACTGTAAGTCACGAAGCAATCCCGCAATGACGCGCTCACAAACAAGGTTCTTACAGACAGATGAGATGTTTATTCTTTTGACAGGGTGTTCACATCGAAACGTAATCATCGCGTGATGATTGTATCTTACCGGGTGGGAGATAAAATCACTGGTAAAATGGCTCTACCTTTAAGAACGAGCTGACTGACAATGTGTTGGGGGTTTTTTGATTTGACAGATGTGGACAAATGATGTGAAATGGAATTATTGCCGAGATTGTTTTATTTATTATTATATATACAGGTTTGAATTTTTTATTGCGTCACGCCCTTGTCTGTCAAAACACGAATATATATTTTATAACCTGATAATAATGGCGGAAAATCATTCTAGAATTAATAATTTGTTTGACGCGAATATATTAGATTATTATTTATTTTTTTCTTAATACATTTCTGAAACAAAACTATTTAAAATTAATCTAAGTGCGCTCTTCCTTCAAACGAGTCTTTATCAAAAATGAAAGATATATAAAAAAATTAAAAAAACACGTGTTATATTAATGTATAGCTAATATACCCGGCGAATTTCACGAAGATTCTAAAATTAAACATTTTCAAAAACTCCCCCGCACCACCGCCACACCGCCCACATACTTCAAATCTCCCCTCCCCGTCCGTTGACAGACCTACGTTATCCGCCGTGAAAAGATATCGTAGAAAACACTTTACTGCGCCCTTAGAACCTTTAATTTCGCCGGGCATCGCGAGCATGTACGTATAGACAGATATACAGTCATTCTAAAATATATAAACGTTTAAATGTTATTTTTTTTAATTCGTAATACGTAAACGTAATTAAAATAGGATTGATCGAAAGATAATGAAATACACTACAGTATTTTTTTGCCTTTCATGCACATATATAATGTTTATTCTATTTATAAATTGTGCCATTTTTCAATAACTCTCCATTACAAATGCTTGACGCGTGTCAGCAAAATCAAAAGGCACTGAATTATATAATAAATGAATTGTAAAGATTTTTCTTTGAATCTACATTGTACAATGAAAATAACATTAAAAGAAAGGTTCCTAAAAACTTTAATTTAAAAATAAAATCTTTGTTTGATCGGTGAATAAAATATATAAAGTTGTCATGGAAAATTAATCATTTCATCAGAATGGAAACGATCGCAGGGTTACCAGTTGCAAATGTGAAAATGATGGACAGTTTATTTTGGAATCAATTTAAATGGAGGACGTTTAAAAATACTTGGTCACTTGCGAAACGTGGTGTCTAAATGCGGACTGCAATAAACTTTTCAAAGCACACTTATAAAGTTCTCTACACTTCTCTAGTCAGACCTCAGGTAGAATATAATTCGGTCATATGGTCGGCTCACTTCATTGTTCACTCGACGGCGGTCGAAGGAATCCAGAGAAAGTTTTTAAGATTCATTAATTTTAAATTTAATATCAATTATGATTGTCTTCTTAGCCATCTGAAATTGTTAAAATTATCAGTGACCGACCTTATATTTATATACAGGATCATCAATGGTATGATAGACTGCCCCCAGATTGTTGGTCTGCTTGACTTTCATGCACCATTGAGGTCATCGAGACACAATTCATTGTTCTATTACAGTGGTAATGTCAGAACACATGCATTAGCTAACGCCGCAGTCCCCAGATTGCATCAAATTTTATTATTTTACGAATTACGTTAACGCTTGAATAGGGCACGTGTAATAATAATAATAAATAAATAAATAAAATAAACTGGCAGATTTTGAGCACAAAATACTATAATAACTATAATAAAATTATGGACCTGCACTTGAAAATGGAACTTACAGAATGAAAATTAATTATGAGCTCATAAACTTAATTCTCTAGGGACCAAAGTCTGCAATGGGCTGGCCACGTTGAAAGCATGCCAGATGACAGAACACCAGATATCATAACCAAGTGCATTCCCTAGCGGAAGAGACCTAGAGGCAGACCAAGAAAGAGGTGGGTTGACTGAGTGGAAGGGGACTGGAGCAATGTGGGAGAGTCGGAGAACTAGAGAAGAATGGCCAGGGATAGGAGCCGGTGAAGAGCACTCGGGGAGGAGGCCAAATCCTATCCTGGGATGTGGTTCTGTGGAAGAAAAACATTGAAAAATAAATACAATTTTAATCTTACGAAAGAAAACATTAAAAATGCGTTACATAACTCAGACACGTGTATCATAGGAACATTTTGATCTTGTTTATAATATATTAGAGCATATATAAATATATTTATGTATGCACTATATTAAGAATAAATATCATTCCTACACATATCACATTTTAAAGATAATAACGCTCTTATATATTACAGTCCACCCGCGAATTTCCTACTTATAGGACAACATTTAATCTAACTTTAGAATATTTTAACATTCTAGAAGAACTTTCGATAAAAAGCAAACAATATTTATAATCTAATAGCATAGAGCTGATCAATAAACTGGCCAAGAAGGCTACTCTTTCCGAAGTTTTCCCCCATCAATTCCATATCCCGATGTGTGACAGACTTAATATGGTAAAAAAACGTACGAATTCTATCTGGACTGCACAATGGATGCATCCAAACAATCACAGGGGTAATCGGCTTAAAGTAATCCAAAGATCTATTCCCCGCACCCCTTGGTTCTCCAACAGGAAAGTCTCCAAAAGAACAATATCAAATATCTCTAGAATGAGAATTGGGCATTGCCAGGTAGCCTCACATTTATTCAGATTGAAGTTAATAGATTCTCCAATGTGTGAGTGTGGTGCCGAGGAGGAAACCCTTGACCATATCTTTTTTGCCTGTCCATTGCGGATCACAGGTTTTCTTTACCGTAATATTGTTGTTTACGCGCTTTTATACATCGATAAGTAGACCTGATATAAATTTTTTAACATGTGTGTTCTTTTTGTGTGGATTTAAAAACAGAAAATAATAGCGAAGCTGCTACCGGGAGACTACAAGGAGAGCGACGTCGGCGTCTACCAGCACAGATTCACAAAGGTTTGTTTATTTTGGATTTGCATAGATTGAATTACTGTATTCAACATTAAAACCCAGAACTAGCTATCGAAGTATTTATGGCAACACTTGTCAATGGTAATTTTCAACTCCCTGTTAACTTGTGACATCTTAACTCGCCACATTTAATCTATATAATAGCAAATTTCTTGAACGATAATGGTATCAACTTGTAATATAATATTCCCTATTCTATAAAATTGCTGTGCTTCTTTCTATAAAATAATGTTTTATACTTTTAAAATTAGGAATATTAACTTTGAGGTTAAAATTCATATTTTTATTTATTATCTTTGTTTTATTAACCACTAAATTGAGTTTAAATACATCTACCGGTTTCGAAAAATACCATTTTCTTCTTCAGGAATCCTATTCTATCCTTAATAAAACAAAGAAAATAAATAAAAATAATAATGTTTTAACTTGTTTAATGGCACAAATCACTTTTGAAGGGTGGATTGCCTGTTTAAAATTGCCTGTCTTTTGGACTAGGTATGTAAAGCAGTAAAAACCAAAATGGAGGACATTTTGAGGTGGATTGGGGACATGTGGTTACCCTAAACCGACGTCAAGTGCGGTTAGGTGCTCCGGGCGGCTGCTAGGCAACTCACAGCTTAGATCTTCACTTCTTATATTTGATTAATTAAAAACTAGAAATAAACGAACAATTTATAACCCTTCTAGCCTTATCCACGCGCATCCAGTGGCGGAGTGCCAGTTTTGAAGTAAGTAATCAATCTTTTTACACAAAAATGTTGAACTTTTTGTATTCGTGTTTTTATTCATCAATCATAGCAACACTCAATTACTGAGCTGTTAAGCAAACCAAAAAAAATTATACATTTTTATAAACGAAATTTGTACATATAATTTACTTTTTGAAGTTGTATAAAAAAGATTAATATATTTGTCTCAATTAATGTTAAGAGTATAGTTTTATATATATATATATAGTTCCTTGCAAAATTATTAGTCACTGAAGTTTTGGTAAAATTATATATTGCCGCATTTAACTTGAAGTTAACTACAGTTTAGTGCCACACACACACACACACACACACACATGATTAATAAAATAAATGAAAAATCAATTAACATTATTTGAATATGTCCAAGAACACACAATTACTGGATTTTCACATACAAAGGTAGTGTTATTAAAAAAATAATAGACATCTCAAAGAGACGAAGGTATTTTTTTTAATTAATGGAAAAATATTAGATTCTCATTGTGACATATATGCTATTTCAGTAAAAATTAATTATCAAATTTAGTCCATAGATGCCGAGAGTGTAGTGGTGCTTGAAATATTTCCAAATATTAACATATATACAATTTTCAAAAATGGGTGAGAATGGTGAACGTTATATTTATATAAAGTGATCACTTAAGCCATCCGACGACAGATCGTAAGCCCTATAATTACCCATACTTTCATATATTTTTCATAGCTTCGTCTCTATGAGATATCTAATATTTGTTTGAAAAATCAATTGTTTTTCAGAAATATAAGATTTTTTACAATGAGTCTAATATTTTGTTGAGAAGATAACTCCCGTAGTTCTCATGAGATTTGTAACACAGTCATATAAAAAATTAACGTATTATATGATGTGCTTATTGGTACTGCAGTTAAGACACTTGCCTAGTGATCCAGTGTTCGGAGGTTCGAGCCTCGTTCTAGGAGACCAACGAGATGGTCTTATCAGCACAGCACTTGTAAGAAAGTAGTAAGATTATTGTATTCTGTGTATGCATCTCTGTTTAAAAAATATATTTCTCAACTAAGTTTGTTAGTCAACTTGTGTACTTGTATGTCAAGTACTGTGTTCTTTCAAAATGGCTTTATTAACACTTCCCAAACCATGCTGTAACACGGGTCTACCATCATAATTAAACCTGTGACATTTCGGTAAATACATGCAACATAAAATTCAAATATTAGATAATCCTAAAAAAAAAATTAGCGCTTAAGAATGACTAGTGAAAAACCAATTATGAAACGGGAATCGTACAAAAACAATTATTTTTTCCATTCAATCCTTTGTAAAATTAATACGTTAGTAAAAATACAATTTGTGATATGAAAGACAAAGATCACACACTATTTTCACAGTGAAAAGAACAACAAACATACAAATATAATTATATCTTTCTCACTGATTAAATGAAGAGAGATAAGAAGGAAGGACTCAATGTATACAACTTAATGAATGCTCCAAATTATGTTATTAATCATTTTTTCAAAATTGAATGCTCAATATTTAAAGTAAATTCGTGCCATTAAAGCCATTTAAGCTAATAAAAACATTTTTTCTAACTGTTACTTACGGTAACACGAGTTGACAGCATGGCTGCATTCGGGTATTTTATATCATGGTATGGTAAAGGTTAAAATTCTAAAAATTCGTTACTCTTGTGGTGACCCTCCTCGCGCCCGTAGACATGGCCGGGTAAGGGTTCACCTATTAACTATAAAGGGCCCGAAACAGGACAACCAATCAGCAGGCGCAATTTAACATTAAGCACTAGAGACGGGTACTTCCAAGCATCTATCGACCATTTCTTCGCAGGCCGTCCCAACATCAGCATCGCTACTCGACAGCATCTTCAGCGAGAGTCATTCCAGAGTTCAAACGGTGTATTTAAATTGTATTATTTTATCATCTCAATAAACGAGACCTTGTAAGTGCTCTTTCATTTATATACCTTGCTCTAGTTATAACAGATACACTGCGACATACAACCGATACGCGTGAGACAAGAATAAGTTAGGAGCTTTTGTCTCACATCATCTTAACCTTCTGACACAATCTCGAGTCAATCACATATATTTGAATAACTTCAACTTAATACACCTCAACTCCTACACTATGTTAATGTTGGTGTAATAAATTTTTTAAATTTATTCTAATTCTTCTTCTCGTGTTTCAACAGTAACTAATTATTTTAAAATTATTACGTATTTTTTAAAAACATGTATTTTCGTAACTCTGTTAATATTTGGACAAAAAAATTAAATACAAATATTATTTCATACGAAAAGCTGAATATGTTTTTTTATACTGCGCTGGCTGTAAATATAACTAATACATACATCATAATATATCAAATAATTCACGGTTTGACACAAGATGGCGCCAACTGTATAAATCACATCAATAATTAAATAACAATTTAAATAAACTGCTTTATTTATGTTGTTTCAATTTACTGCTAATGTTCAAATAATTGGTGGAAAACGTGGATGTATAATTAAGTAATCATGGTGGAAATTGCATTATTATTGCGATGCCGAAAAAACCCGAAAGCTTATTTAAATAAAGGTCTGGCATTAAGCGAGGTCTATTATTTATCATCCCCCCTAGTCGACCTGTTGCGTTGGTAATAACGCTACGCCTACGGAGAGCGCCCGAGGCGTAGCTCGACTCCGTAGACTCGTGGCGTAGAACGCTCGTATCTTTTCAGCATTGACTGTTGCCAGGTCGGTTTTAACATGAAAAGAGATATTTTAGGGGCGTTGCTACACCGTGAACAAGATCGCAAAGGGTAAATAGCGTTTGTTGTTAAAAATGTAACTTTAATGTTAAAAAAATAGTTTATTTAAAACTTGACTTTTTTGTACAATAATAAGTTATTCATTTATAATTAAATCACATAGTTCCGTAATAATTAAAACAAAACTAGATAAATCATTTATGTCAGTTAAATATAATCATTACCGGAACTCAAACCCAGAACTTTATATTGCCGGTAGAGAGCTTTAACCGACTTAGCTACGAATGCAGTTTTCATCTGCGTTTTCCATCTGAGATATATATTTTTTTATGGATAGATTTTTTCTGTGTATCTTTCTAAGCGATTATCTAAATACGTATTATAATGTATTAATTTGGTCGCTGAAATTCATGACAAAAACTAAAAAATTATTGCGTATATCGATTGCTACCTTGAATAAAATTTATTAATTATATCTATTTACCAACGCGTTCGAGACCCTAATGAAAAAAAAGACTTTCATATCAATTCTTTTTTTAATTTTGAGAAATCAATAATTTAGATACATATATTTAATGACTATTATTGTTTGATTTATCTTTAGCTTAATATTCTAAATAGTTAGATTTTTTTTAACGTATACACGAAGCTCACAAGGCAGTATTTTTTTATATATGTATAAGTAAATAAAAACCTTAAACAACATGTGAATAATAAAAAAAAAATGGTGTTATTATATTTGTAAATGGTAATGAAAGTGGTTTTAAATTGGCCAATGATAGCTGCTGTATGGCCACTACCAGTGTTTCCATAAAATCTATTTTTCAATATTATAAATTTAATTAGTAATATTATATAAAAGGGGACGTGCCTTACCACTAAACAACTAGACTTAACCAATTAACTCAAACAAATACCCAATCAGATGTATTCACGCAATGTACCGTTCAGGCGGTGAGACATGTCAGTCGTGTTTAATATGCAAAGGGGGACTGACGTGCCGCCGACCTGCCGTGCGACACCGCCTGTTGACAGATTGGTAATTCAAAATATGTCCAATATAGTTAAGGATTATAAATAAAATATTTATTATCCTCCTCAACGTTTCAACTCAACTCAACAAGAAGAAGAAAAAGGAATATAATGTAACAAAAATCATAAAACGTACATTTTAGAAATATTAATAAAGCAAACTACGTTTGTTCCATTATCAAGTAAAATCCCTTCGCTTCGCGTTTCTTACTTGAGTCACTATCTGGCCCTAAGTTTGTTAAATGGAGATTTAAATTTTCCCTTTAATATTTACAAACCATTTCGTTACTTTGGTAATATCTAAATATTTAAAATAATTTTCGCCCCTTCGTGGATCACAGTGGCGTAGCATCTGCATGCTCGAAAATTTAAACGCCACCTCTGAAATGATCACGGGCGACAATTTTATCCCCCTTAAGTGTTGCTCTTTTAAACACACAATTAAGTAAGATTTTTTTCACATCTTTTTCAATAAAACACTTCACAGTGCCGCAAGAGCGGTTCAAAGAACAATTTCAGTTTCTGTCAAATTAAGTACCTAAACATATACAAGTTTTGTCTATTGAGATATATATTGAGAAAAAATATCAAAGTAGAAATTCTTCTCCTTCACCTTCTTTATCCTAATCGGGTCGGAGACCTTGGACAGCACTCTTCCATCGCTCTCTATCCTGTGCTGTGTCGATTACTAGGGGTCACTGACAGTTCCATCTTACTTTGCAGAATCTCACCATTTGCCTTGTCAATACTCTCCTGGTCATCCTACATGTCTTCTTCCTTCTGGCACTGTTTAGGGAGTCTTTTCCCATTCCAAATATAAAGTAGCGTTTCTTTCTATCCAATCTAATGAAAACGTGTCTTATAATACGTAGATTTTTTTTCCTACCGGCCAGTGTAGTAACCATCATTTCTAATCTATTGACAATATTTAACGTACGTATATCGAACTTATTTTTTTTACAGAAACAATTAGGTACAACTGTCAAAAGTGACAACAAAATGTCATCTTTCGATAATCATATAACGAGAAATGCTATAAATGTCATATGTGAAAATAAAACAATTGTTTTTTGATTCTTCTCTACTTTGATTTATATAAATTCCAGAATACCAAAAATATTTCTCTGGCCGTATTGTCTTGATGTATTGTAAAATTATGTAGTCGTATGTACATTAATATGTCATTAGTGTTGAAACAGAATAGTTACTTAGAATAATTAGAAGCATTCAAAAATGTATGGAAATCTTTAGAATTCGAATGAATAATGTTGTCCCTTTTCGTCTCATGCAAATGAAATTGTATAGCTGTCCCCCACTAGATATAAATACAAGTTGTTGAGTTAAATTGTTAGATTAAATTATTAGATTGATAATACCGCTAAACGATAAACGATAAAAGATAATACTTTTAAAATTAGCAATATTAACTTTGTGGTTAAAATTCATATTTTTATTTATTATCTTTGTTTTATTAACCACTTAATTGAGTTTAAATACATCTACCGGTTTCGGAAAAATACCATTTAATCTTTCAAATAATGGAACGATTAAATGTATTAATATAAAAAAGGTGACATATAGGTTCGGTGGTGCAACGAGAATATTTTTCGATAAATTTGATTTTATATGTATATTTTTCTAATTATTATATTTAATTAATATTTAAAATTATTTTTTTGCTAATAAATTATATTTTCAACATTTAGCTGATTGCTTACCGCTAGAAACATTAATATAATTCACTTCTGATAATCTGAAATTTATTCAATCGTTTAAATATATAAATTATCATAGTTTTGAGATTAGATAAGGCGTATTATTTAGGTTTCCCCTTCCATAATTAAAACATGATTAACGTTCACAACTACGGATATTATTACCTAACACAGGAATCTTATTTAATATTTACCGAATCATAATAAATGTCCCTTTTTATCTACTTATTTACATACTTACTTACCATCACCGTTTCCCAGCGGGGGTAGGCAGAGAAGATAGAGCGCCACACTCTTCTGTCCTGACACACAATTCTCGCCTCATCCACATTCATACATCTTCTCATACAAGGTCGCCGGTTATTGTGGCTTCTAGCATCTGGTTTACCAAGTCTTCCGCGGACGTCCTCTGTTTCTGGTGCCATCAATACTTGCGTCATATATATTTCTTACTATTCTTTCCTCATTCATCCATTCCATATGACCAAACCACCTAAGTGATCCTTTCTTAATATTACTTACCATACTAACATCAGCTTTACATTCTTTCCTTACTTCTTAAATTCTTTATTCTGTCATAAATTGATTTACTACATATACGTCTAAGTGATCTCATTTCCACCGCATTCAGTGTACTTTCATTCCTCGTCTGCGAGCTCTAGGCTTCACTTCCATATATCAGTGTCGGTACCAGAACTATATTGTGGACCGCTAGCCTTATTTCTTCATTCATTTACTCTGTCATAAACGGATCTTCCGCATATACGCCTAAGTGATCTCATTTTCACTGCATTAAGTCTATTTTTGTTCATCTTCTGCCAGCTCCAGATCTAACTTCCATACATCGGTGTCGGTACCAGGACACCTTGCCTCGGTTGACAAGTTCCCACTAGCTATAATTCCATTCACAGCGCCGTTCACTTTGTTCCCTGCAGTCACACTCCTTTCGATATCTTTCTCAGTCTTTCCGTTTCTATCAAACATACTTCCCGAATACACAAACTCATCTACATTCATTACCCAGAAGTAGGAGAAGTGGTTGGCTAGCTTCTAGGATACTATATGGCTGTCAGGTGATTCCTTACGCGGCCATATCTGTGAGACGCGAGCTGAACGACCACAAATATATGTTTAATGTATTAATTATAAATATATACATATAAAATCAAGTTTGTCGAAAAATATTGTTTTTGCGCTACCGGGAACCTGGATCTCTATTTCCAATCCGATTTTATATGTATATATTTATAATTAATACATTAAATTAGTATTTAAAACATTACAGACCAATGTTCTGAATATCTACAACTTCACAATAAGAATGTGTTCTCCTTAATAATTAACAAATATACGTGTTATGTGCTGCTGTATCTGAATAAATCTAAAGGAGTATTTTAACATTTTGCTGTAACTTGTTTTTTTATGCTTTTTTGCTTCGCTTTCAGATAAAATTCGGTCAGCACTTCTAGCTTATTGCGCGTATGAAGCAATAGGTTATATAGTAATAAATAATCACACTGAATCGTCGCGGCATTCAACCCTCTGAACCACTCCTCGTTTGCCGCAGCGTTATCGGTAAATATGATGGACGGTGTAGCAACACAGATAATGGCGTTCCGGGACTTTGCCGATATCATTTTTGTTTTGTTGGATGACATCGTTTTATTGCGTGAATGATAGATATCGTGGGTACGAGTATTTTATAGAGTGCCTGCATTAATCTATCGATGTACTCACGCAGCGTAATGAAACAAACACTTTGCGGTACGTCTGTCGCCTAATTTCTGTCAAACAAAACAAGGTCCGGAGACGTGAAATTAGGATTCTAGCAATAATGCACGTTAACATTTGTACGACGAAGGAAAATTATGTGTTCAACACTGTATACGATGGAGTATTCTGCATGGTAACAACATAACTGCACACAGGATAACTGCACACATAGAATTTATGATAGATTACGTTACACTGAGTTAGGTTAGCCTTGATTATTGAATACGGCAGCAGAGCAATAAGCTGACGGTGTGCAGTTATCTGTGTGTGCACCTGTATTGTGTGCAGTTGTCATGGAATTAGTGTATACGACAACCAGCCACATAGCCGCACATCTTGTATTGTCCACGCATAATTGTGACAAAATAAATTAACGTTAAAACAAATGTCCTGAAAGATTTTTGACACTTCACAAAAAATAAACGAATTGTTACCAATTTTATTTCTCTTATATATTAATATTAGAACACAATGCATTCATGTATTTTAGATTTGGTTTTAAAAATATTTTAATGGTTCGGTATAAATATATTGTTTATTTTTTATGTGTAAGCTGTATTTACCCCCAAAATAAACGATTAATTTAATAACACATTTAATATAAGTACCAACGATATAAATTACTCAATATTTCATTTTATTATCTAACTTTTTCAAAATCTCTGGGAATTGAAGCAATCGCTTGTCACATACAGTACTGATCGTATAAATGTTCAGTCGTACAAATATTGGCGAACAAAATTTCGCACACGAGTAATCAGAGTGGATTTAGGTTAGAGGGTTATTTAGACAGGGCCTCTCTCTCTCAGCCTCCTAAGGGATGAAAGTGGTGACACGCTCGGGACGTCTAGTTGACCAGAACTGTCCAGGTTTCACGGTCTCAGGCAAAGTGGATTGCTCCGTTTAATGTGGATTTGTTTTTTTCGCTTGATTGGTCCACCGTCAGGGGGGTCTCCTGCTCGGTACATTTCTTACCACAATGAGCATTTTGTTTTTAGCTAATGATGAAGATATGCAACAACTGTCAGCGCTGTAAAATAAAGCTTTGAGAATATTATCAGATATACTCGGATCAGTGCAATACTGAAAGATCTGAATATAATGACCTTTTAGCAGAAAATGTATTTAAATGTTATGGTATTTATTTATTAAATCCTTACTAAGAAAATATCGGCCAAATTGATGCCGATCGTCACTTTAGTTAGTGGCAGAGTGTACGCTGGCCGAGTAAGACGTGTCTTATACGTCTTTATGCTGCCGTTCCGTATGACCAATGTTTTTTTTTCAATCTTAGCACTTTTTGACAATAATTGATATATATATATATATATATATATATATATATATATATATTTAGGGGTTAGGACGGTGGTTAAATGAATGAAACGTCGTTTGTTATGACAGTATGATAAAAATAAAGAAAGGAATAAATGAAGATGTAGAAGGTGCGCGTGTATTATGAACTGAAATGAAGCGAGTCGGCGGTCTTGCTCGGCGCGCGTGGGCCGGCAAGACTGCCGTTGTGAAACGATGAAACTGGAGAGACTGCTTATGCCGACTGAGATGGCGGTGAATATGAATTATGATCGCTACATATATATATATATAAATATATTATCTTATATACATATCAACTATTATTTTAATGATTAATGTAAGTAATAAATGTAAAATATTAATATTTACCAAACTTAAAAATCGAAAAACTCCACGTACACTGAGTTAACAACATCGAATCGCGCGTTATTATTTTAGTATACCGTATGGGAAAGGTTAATAATGATAAGGTCACCTAATTATTTTTTTAATAATTGCATTTTGTAGGTTTTAGATTTATTTTATATCACACGTTATTCTGCCACCAAAACAATGCCACGAGGAAGTCTGAAATAAAAATAGACCGTTAATTATAGAATCACATTTGCGAAGTCAATATTTGTTTTCCCCCTCGCTCGGTGTACGCGATTAGGACAGCTGTTGCTATATATTTTTATGTGAAACTACAAACAAATATCGGTTTTTCTGACAATCAGTGTCGTGTACGTAACTAATGAAGTGTTTAAAAAAAGTTGGCTATTTTAACGTTTGTAAAGAATGTGTTACACTTTACACACGTTAATTGAGTATGCGAGAAATGGTAATTCGTCTTTGATTGTGTTGAGTATCATATTTCTTTTTAGTTTTTAAGTATCAACTGTGAATTACCGTGATGACTACATATTTGATTCAGTACCATGAACTTACGTTTTATTTGTGAATTGAATACCTACACTGATTACAATGTTGAGTAACCGTTTCATAACAAATTAAATTTTATATTATCTAAAATATATGTAATAATATTAAAGTTAATAATTCCTTCCCGGTGAACTGTACACATAATAAATAAATTAAACACAATCGCATAACGACGTATTCAAGCAGAGTGGTGTGGAATAAAAGAGGAGGGGGTTGTGGTGATTATTTCGAAATATTGAAAATAGGGGTGACGTATTTGGGTAAAGCTATATTTTTGATAAATATATTTTTTTAAATTTTAATAATTTTGTAGTTATTTACACCAGTCGTGATAAAAATAATACTCAATTGTGTGTAGTACCAATGCAGTTTGGTACAATAAAAAAAGGTAAAATACACACGTTACACCACATAAATTAGCGACATCATATTTATATTATTGATAGAATCGGCGTTAACTTTGTAAAGTTTCATCATAATGAATAAATGAAATAATGTTATTAGTCTACTTGAGTTTATTAGCACTACTGGAGTTTCGAGAGAAACAGTAACTCTTATCGATAGGTGAAGCATTAAACATCGACAGGTGAAGTATTAAACATCGACAGGTGAAGTATTAAGTAGCACTACTCGAGTAGTGCTAATAAACTCAATTAGATTTATTATTACATTGTTTATTATATTTATTAATCTCTCTTTTAGTTCAAATTGCTTGTTTTCATTCTTCGCGATCGTGGGTCATGTTTAAAGCTACGTATGGCGAGACTCCGTTTGAATTTACATTAACTCAATTCGTATACAAATTACGTATATACATATTTTAATGCTACGGAAAAGAATGTAAAAGATAACTCAGTAGTTCACCTGGACAAGGGTCAAACCTTCAACCACTTAGTTTTTGAACGAGTGTTTTATGTTCCATTCTCGGGAGGTCTTAAAATCACGACTCGGTACTTGTAAATATTTTGTTTAAATGTATAATATAAGGTAGCGTGTCTACGGAGATGTATTGAAACAAATTGACTTTCAGTTCTTTCTCGTTTGGATGTTAGATACGATCTGATTTCTGAAGGGTTGTGTTATAGTTTATAAGGATAATTGTGTAGATATTTCATACATTAAATAATATAAAAGAAAATTTTAATCCGGGTTCTATACCGGGTAAACAAAGCAATAATCGTGAATCGCATAAATATTAAATAATCGTTTCAATGCACACCCGCTTACGGAAAGCATACATAATAAGATTAGAAAAAACTATTAAATCGAGAAAGGTTAATGTAGATAAACTAAAATATAGGGATGTGGCTTCGGAATGTAGGTACATACATAACAAGTATCTTACTAATGGAACAAACAAGCTTGTTAAATGACTATATCCGTATTTTATATTACGAGTCTATTACTGATGACCGTGATCTCTGAGTTGTGATCGATAATTCTCCTCCAACATTTCTCTGTATGCAGTCACAGTTCGGAGAACCGTTGCAGTAGGATAACTTCTACATCTCTGTTTCATTTCTCTCCGTTTTACCTTATCAGTCAGCACCAGCATCTCCTGGTTATCATTCTCTGCTGATGAGTCCGAAAAATTGTAAGATGCATCCTAGACAAATCGTGGACAATTCTGATTAACTACAGCTTATTTGAATGTACCACACATGCCATGAAGCTTGAGGATTCGAATGTGTAACATATAATTGGCTCTAATTACTCCGACGGTTGATCGGTGGTAAAAATGAATCTACATTCATCACAAATTAACTTATCAGGGACCTGGCACCAACTAACACTCGTTTCTTAATTATACTCGATAAAAATGTTTGATAATACCTGTATTGAACAGGATTTAAATTGAATTCCCACGCGATGCATACCAGGAAAGTTTGGCAACAAAGGTCCTGCCATTGTGCAGCGAGCTAGGCGCGGAAGACGGCGCCAATTAATATATACTATAAAAAAATGAAAAATTTCTACCATTATATGAACGATACGTTATCAAATGTGAACATTTGGACAGGTGGACCTATTAAAGTAATCTGGATTCTCGGATAGTGTGTCATCTCTAGGAACGCCATAGCGACAGCCTGCTCACGGTGGGATAAATTACCGATGGCGCCAGAAAAATAACCGCAAATTAATAAAATCAAAACAAAAAACGACAGGAATACGTGATAGTGAACAATCGTGGGCAATGAGTGACACTGTCTACAACGACGTCTTTATGGCGCTTGTTTTAGTACCTCGTCGGATGTTGGAAATAAAAGGAATGATACAAATTAATATTTGTACATTGAGACTCGCCTAATGGGCACATCACGTGTTTAAATATTATGATCGTAAACCCATGAATGATTAATTGTTTAATTAATAAATAATACTGTAATTGTCAAAAGTGAAATAAAAGCAGGTTCACTGCGATCGGGATATCATTTTCTCGCCTTTAGAAACAATTCATTTCGTCTGATATCATCATCATTATCGCCGGTTGAGAGAAACGGAGATCGACGAACCACCTTTGTTTTCTTGTAACTGTACGCAACAATGCCCTTACAAGGCCGAACGCGTGTTCATCAAAAAACAAGTATTTTATTTTCACATATGTGATAATGAAATTCGATAAACTTACCACGAAAACAGTAGATCTGATACAACTAGCAAAATCCTTACGATAGATGAAAAACATCGGGTGTGTATGGAAGTATGACGTTTTATCAGCTCTATTTTCCCCTACTGTTGATTGATGATTGGAATGAATGTAATGTCAGAAGCCTTACGAGAGATGTATAATCATAAAATGTGTATGTTTGACATTTCATCGTCTCTATTTAAAATCTTTTGTATTTCTTGGGCATTGACTCTAGATTAATATCGTTAAAAAATACGACGTGGTAGTTATCGATACGTAAAATTTACGTGTCTGGGTATACATACATTTGGTATTTGGGCATAAGTAAGAAAAACGTTAGAATTAGTATAAAGAACATGTTTTATATTTTAAAAAAACATTTTTCTATTAAAATTGATTTTATGTGTATATCTTTAAAATTAATATATTTAATTCATATTTAAAATATCACAGACCTATGTTCTGAATAATTACAACTTCACAATAAGAATGTGTTCTCCTAAATAATAAAGTTGTATCAATGTGTCCAAAATTTAATAAAAATGAATTGATAATTCTGGCGTCTGCTATCAGTTTACTTAAAGGTATTTGAGATTCTGTAAAAATAAGGTAGATGGCTCTGTCAAATGATGAAACGATTAAATGTATTAATATCAAAAAGGTAACATATAGGGTCGAAAATCGTCGCTAAAAATAATGTCGCTGTAGCTTAGTTGGATAAAGCACCTCCCCCGGTTAGGAAAGAGATCCAGGTTCGAATCCCGGTGGCGCAACAACAATATTTTTCGATAAAATTGATTTTATATGTATATCTTTATAATTAATATATTTAATTCATATTTAAAATATCAAATAATTAGTAATAACGAAAATACATAGTATAATCTGGAAATTTTTTCATTTGATCCATTCCACAGATGGCTTTTCCACACTCGCAGTAAGTGGATGTCATTTTTTTCTTTGCAGATGGACAAAATCCGTAGTATTTTTGAAGACCTTGTGATTGCACCTGCAATCCTGGGATCGAAGTATCTTGCTAACCAATAACTTTCAAAATAAAACCCAGAAGCTCTCTGAAGATATATTTAGCCTTGACTTCAAGCGTGGAAACGTGGCTGAGCCGTGAGGTGCTGCCTCGACAGTCAGGGTGAGCACTGCTGGAGCGGAGGAGGCGGCAGAATTGGCAAGTGGGCGGAGCAAATACTTTCGTTTGAACAACGCGAAAAATTTACGTACGATACTAATCTAGGGTTAGAGCTATGTAACAATTATTTGGTAACTCTTTAAACAAAATGTTTATTTATCTCTACGGTTGATCGACGATTGGAATGAATATGTACAGTGTCAGAAATCTCACAAGAAACATCAGATGCGTATCAAGATACCGAGATATTTTACGTTTTATCAACTCCTATTTCTCCTGTGGTTGATCGGTGTATTTAACAGCTCATTCAATATAATAATTGCGCATTATATTCAGCTCAGATTAACCTCAATTAATGATAGCGAGATATTGATACGGTCCGATGTGGGCACGAAATGAGAGCGCGCGGTTAATCCGCCCATATTATATTTCCCGACATCTTGCACGCGTATCTACATCGCGGTACACTTACATTAATTACTTAATATTACAGTTAATATTTATTCACTTGTAACGGTCGCGACTGCGTAGTTTAATACCGCTTAATAGTTTAATATTTGTAAATATAAATAGGCTTCGTATATTTCTGGCATTCTTCTTTGTGTGTCCGGTGGTGGATTTATAGAATAGTGCAAGTCGCATTCACAATCACTGAAAAACGGGAAGAAAACTGGAAGCAACAGAGAAAGAGAAAAAAATATAAAAATAACAACACTGAAATATCATTAAAAGTCATGAAAGTTATTTTGTGGTGCAACATGATTATTTTAATTTTCACTAAAATAAACTTTCTACTACGCACAAGTTGAGTTTTAACTGAACTAAATACAGTTTTGTAACTTATTAAGATAGTGGGGTGGGGCCTGTGAAAGAGGGGGGGAGGGGGGGGGGTAGGTTTCGGTCGAAGTGTAAGAAATGTGATGTTACGTTTGAATTTCGACGGTTTCTAAGCTCTAAGGTGTTTATTAATGTAGAAAAAATTGTGTATTTCTATTATATGATTAGAAAATTCCGAGAAGTTGATATTTTTAGTCAGCGGCGATATTCTTTTACTTTCGTATTTAGGTTTCTCGCGGTTTGACTTATGCATTTTTTTCTGCAATCGGCAAGCTTTTAGCTTCAAAAATACTGTCCGATCCGATTGTGCTCGGCCGCCGTCGAACACTACATCTTTATCAGTTGAACGTAAAAGCAGAGAATGATATCGAAAGGAGGGTAACTGCAAGAAATAAAGTGAACGGCGCATTGAATGGAATTATATCTAACGGGAATTTGTCAACCGAGGCAAGACTAGCGGTGCACAATGGAGTCCTGGTACCGACACTGATGTATGGAAGTGAGACCTGGAGTTGACAGAAGAGGAACGAAAGTAGACTGAATGCGGTGGAAATGAGATCACTTAGGCGTATATGTGGCAAATCTATTAATGGCAGAGTAAAGAATAAAGAAAGAATATAAAACTGATGTTAGTATAGTGAGTATGATTAAGAAAGGATCACTTAGGTGGTTTGGTCATATGGAACGGATGAATGAGGAGAGAATAGTAAGAAAGATACATAACGCAAGTATTGATGGCACCAGAAATAGAGGATGTCCATGGAAGACTTGGTATGACCAGGTAAACCAGATAACGGAGGATGGTTCTGTTAGAAGCCTCAACAATCGGCGAGCTTGTGTGAGAAGATATATGAATGTGGATGAGGCGAGAATTGTGTGTCAGGACAGAAGAGTGTGGCGCTCTATCCTTTCTGCCTACCCCCGCGGCGAAACGGCATGATGGTAAGTAAGTAAGTGAACGTAAAACATCGTCCACGCATGTGTAGCTAATCGTTGTTCATGTTGTTTTGTGATATTATCATTTTGGGGTCCCCTGTATCATAAACCCACCCCTGCTTGTGACATCTTCTATTGAAGGTTGGCAAGTTGTAACATGCCGATTTACTTATTGTGTAATATATAGTAGATTAGTTACGCAGCCAAGATAATGCCTTAATTGATAATTGCCTTCTATCTCCCAGTTCCAACTCGGTCTCTTGTACAATGAGTTGTAAGGGATCATTATTTACTTTATATATTATTCTATCACGCATGATGGTGTAGTCTATATTTATTATAAATACGATAAAATCAACGCATTTCGTATTATCGGTCATGGTCTAAAAAACCAGAATCAGATTTCAGGAGGGCGCTGTTTTAAATCCCAGCCTGACCAGTAATGCTAAAATTTAATTTCGCTAAGACACAAACCAATTTATTTAGCGAAATCCCGAATTCGCCGCCAGGCGGTGTCGGGGGAGTGTGTCACGATGTATAGCGTATTTAAATTATTATCAAGATTGAAGTACGTAATGTATTGATTTAAATACGTTATGTCGTGACCGCTACCTGGCGTATTTCTCATTACGTAGAATGTAGTTAAATAATTCATTCCTTCATTTGATAATAATTGTTATTAATCCTCCTATTAATTGAAGCATATTAGTAGAGTACTTCTTCAATATGGCCTGGTGATCTAGTGGTCGAGGGTTCGGGCCTCGTTCCAGGGTACCACCGAGTTAGTCCTATTTTCATAGTACGAGTGTTTAGCATAGTTTGAAAATAGTAAGAATATTGATGTGACATGTATTTAGTGTACGCATCTCAATTAAAAATAAAGATTATACCTATACCGTGGACCGAATGCCTCGATTATGAAGGACTTCAACATCGAACAGCTCGGAATTGGAAAAGATACAAAATATTGTGTACCTTGGTTGTAATATAAATGAAAGACGGGATCCTTCTGTTGAAATCGAATGCAGCATTAGGCAAGCTCGTGCAACTTTTCTCAACCTTCAGATTACCAATGTAATAGTCACATTTTGTGTGTTCTCGATATTATTTTATGGAATGGAAGCATGGAAAATAAGCGAATTATAAACACAGTAGTAAATAATTTAATTATTTAGAAATTGAATTACATAATAATTGAAAATGACAAGCGAGTTCGCTAGCAAACTTCTAAATCCGTAACGCCCCTTGATACAATATCGTATAGAAAAACTAGACAACGCTAAAACATGCACATATTTAGCCAATAATTATAAGATAATACGGATAATACCCTACTGAATAAATGATAAGGTGTCTTGAAGAATTTGAAATATGGATCTATAGATGAATGCTCAAAATAAGCTGAATGGATAGAGTTACGAATGAAGATGTTATGGTATGGATAAATAAATAAAAATAAGTATATATCCGGATCGAAGGACCAATAATTGGTGGGATATGATTTCGTGGACTGTATCGATTACAATAATGATTAGTTGACGCAATCAGAATTGGATTCAAGAGAAGAATATTGGCAAATTATTGGATTGGACGTCAAGTTTTCACCTCCAATTCATTAGCACCTTTCAGTGAAGAACCGAGATATCACTGAACTTCCGGAGCTGTTTAGAACATCGCCTTTTCGTGGTCCTAGCGTTATGCATGGTGTTGCTTAAAAAAGATCACAGATCTTGACAGTTCGGGGCTGGAAAGCAATCTGTTCCCACGTGGGCGAAATCCCTAAGTCATTAGATGGCCAGAGCGGGACAGATATACTAAGGTATATATTGGAAGGACAAAATGCACAGGGAGTAGGTACTCGACTTGCGTCAACAACAATTAAAATCTGACAACTTCAATATCTCAGACATTTGCGGAGACATCCAGAAAAGAATGAGATCTTGAAGATTTTCCGGACCGCAGTGAACGAAGTGACAATAACCAATGTCTTTTAAACGGATAACGCGCGATAAGAAGAAGTTGAAGGCATCAGAACAGGAGGTGTCCGCAGAAGACATGATCAGATAAACGAATTAATGGAGATCGCCATGTTACAAGTTTAACATATCGAAGAGCGTGCATTAACGAAGTGTTAATGCAAAACAGTGTGGCGGTCTATCTTCGTGACGGTAAGTAAGTAAAATTAATAAGCATATTAACAATTTGTAATCCGGATCATCAAAATTGAATCCCGTAACTACGGGATTCAATTTTGGTTTGGATCGGGATTGGATTCACTGTTAGTGACAGATTAGCATTTCCATGATCACGACCTCTCCCATTGAGAAGAAAACAAATGAATAAAATGAAATAGAAAAATACACAAAAATGAAACATTGGTATTTTGATAAGGTGTGAACTAATTAATGAATCGTGATGTTAGCAGACAGTGAAACTTTTTATTTTTTATATTTCAACTTTATTACGTATATATATATATTATAAATTATTTTCTTACCAAACTGCATGACAGTTTTACGGCAAAGTTTGCCTTTTACATAGTTATTATTGAGGTTTTGTGAGCAACATTTTTAAAAAAAATAAATATAGTAATTTCCATTTAGTGTGGTGGGACACGCTTATAGATCATGTTTTAGTAAAGTTAAAATAAATAATTAACCTTTCGAAAAAATATACATTTTTTACAGAGTGTAACAGACCTAATCCGCTACATTTTATGGGTGGATATTTGAATATAATATACGGTAATATAACAAGGAAACAAAAAATTTTATGTTATAATTTAAGGTGTCTTTATTGATTTTGTTAGATATTCGAGGCACAGCACATTCTCTCGTTCTCTCACCGTACACATTATTCACCATCGGTACTCTTCACGATCTGGTAGAATAGCTATGATGGGGATCGGTATTTATATTTCCATTATTTATTAACTCTTCGAATATTAATTATTTTTAGTCAACTGGTAAGATTTTGCATATTATAAATAATTGACTTTAATCATGTTTAAACAATCACTTCGTTCTGTCATTTACTATACGTTTTAAAAATGTTAATTGTAACTGTTTAATTATATTAGTACATGTTTTATATGTGAGTATCTCAAAATTAAATTTGAAATTCATTTATCAACTGTGTTAAAAATGTAATTACCGATTAGAATATGTATATCTAGTGCACGTCATTCTGATTAAAAACGATTATTTTCGATTCACTCGCAGAAGGTTTTCCGCTTCGTTAATCAGTTTTGGCGCGAAATGGAGTAATTGGCGCAGAGGTCGACCGAGGCTGAAGGCCCTGAAACAAGAAAAACGCGGCGGTGCAAAATGTCGCATAGCCGCCTCGCCGAAATATTAGCATTAGTTGATTGCTACAGTGCCTTATCGTCGCCAGATAACAAATACATACCGTGGCTTTAAAACTTTGGAACTTAACCGCGCACGTAAAAACAACCAGATTTGCGAATTTCGTTTATTTCGATTTGTTCTTGTGTGTTTTGCTGCGGAATAACTCACATTTTTATTACGCAATTTGCACGCTAGAACAAGGACTGTCAGAGATTACGTATTATTTTTAACCTTTTCGTCACTAAGCGGCTAGAATTTCCGTGTGGTCCGAAGCGGGGTATAGAAATACCCCAGTTCATATTCATACAAACGATAAGAAAAAGTTCACGATGGGCGACGTGGTCCCAACCGCCTCGCCGGTCGTCTCTTATCCGAATGCCGCGAGTTGCGATAAGCTGGCTCCCTCGTTCGCATTTGTGGTATGGAGCTACCCATCGTATTAGTTAGAGTGAAATAAATAATAAGCACAATAACTTAAAGATAAGACACAGGGGTATGGTATCGACATGCGCAGGTGTATGCATCGCGCGAAGATCACTGGACCGAAAACAATATTTTTAAACATATACGCTTAGAAATTTGAAAAACAAAAAATGATAAAATTTTAATCACTATTTCTGTGAAAATTTCAAAAAATAAGAACGAAATCGTTTTCATAATTATTGAGTTATCGAGTTTAAAGCGATCTATGGGGAATGTGAATACCCCGCTTCGGCTAGGCAAGGTTAACATTAAATATGTTTATTCAGTGCTCCTCCCCCCTTCCCCCGCAGTAAAATTTATCACAATATTTGCGTCATAGACACACGTAAGAAAATTTGTGTTAAAAGTTACCGAGATCGATAGGGGTGCTTCTAAAATCTTTTTGAAATAAAAACATGTGAAATGTGGTGGACTGTGGTGTCAAATTGTCATAAGTTTTTATTTTTTGAATACATACAGTATTCATTTTATAGAACTTCATTATAAATCAAACAATATTTTTTTGGTTCTATATTTAATGAACAAATTAATATCTGCAATTCTTCTTTATAAAATATATTTAACTCTGCATTAGTAGGTTGATGTCTGTGTATACAAAAAAACATGTTATATTATTATATAATAGATAACATTACGATATTTTGTACTAATGATAGTTAAACATATAAAAAAAAATATTTTTTACCAACATTAATGTTGTAATGTATTTCCAATATTTTAGCATTAAAGGAATGTTATATTGTGAACCCAACTAATTAAAAAAAAATGTATATAAGCTCACCACACTGTTCTATATTTTATCACTTGTCTATCCAATTATTTGAAAAAAATAATTTAAAACCAGAAAAATCGTATATGATTTATTGTGTTGATGTCGTCATATAAGTATATAAAAAAAAACTTTTGCATTAATTTATATTTTTGTCGTGATTTTTAATTTATACATTCCTAAAATCAAATTTTAGTACTAGATATTATTTAATTTAATTTTAAAAATGATTTCTTTAATTTTATAACAAGTTTTACAAACAGTATTATATCTTAAGATATTAGTGATGTGCCGGGACAGAATAGTGTGGCGTTCTAATCTTAACCGCCTCCCCTGCGCGGAAAGATAGTTAAGATATGTGTAAACTTCTATTTTCACGTTTTGTTTGATTCTTCGGCAGTGTAGTGGTTAGTATCCACACCCGTAAAGCTGGAGGTCGGGATTCGGTTCTTCGCCAGGGAACATTTTATTGAACCAGAAAAACATTTATTATGCAGGGGTTATATGATACATGTATCTGAGACATGTAGGGCTCTGTAAGTAAAATTTACCTTATTAGGAGAACACATTCTTATTGTGAAGTTAAAATTATTCAGAACATAGGTCTGTGATATTAGGAAAAGTTTCCAGTTAAGAAAGAGATCCAGGTTCGAATCCCGGTGGCGCAACAAGAATATTTTTCGATAAAATTGATTTTATATGTATATCTTTCTAATTAATATATTTAATTCATATTTAAAATGTGTTTTATTTTCATGTTCATTTCAAAAATATTTTGAATGCGCCTGATATCGACCACGGCACCTCTCACATGCTAAGCTATGCGCCTAGTTAGCTGCCTTGTCAAATTGTAATATAAGAATATAATGCTGATTTTTTTGTGCTATAATTTAATGTGTTGTTTTATTTTGTATTCATACATTGAAAACATCTATTTTAATATCAATAATGTGTTTAATTAAAAAATAATATTTACCTCTAGTGAACTTTGTGACAAGTCAGTATTATTACTAAACAGCTTACGATTAGTGAAAAGTTTCCCCGCCTGTCACGCGGCAGACTCGAGTCTCCGCTCTTCTTCATTCATCTATGCAGGAATCTTTTCATCACTTTTTTTGAATTGCGATGACGCGCAACCACACTTTGCAGGCGAAGCTGCAATGCGGTGTACGTGTGATATATATAATTCCGAGTTTTATCGCTGCTGCTGATAAAGACGATAAAATTGAATCACTAATGTACACGTATATCGGAGTCCGCACGCCATCGCCGGGATCGATAGTTTTACATACATCATCGGTTTAATATACACGTGGACGTATGCACATACAGGCTGATTCAATTTTGGCTCATTACTGTATCAACAGGTCCTGTAACGACCCTTATAGACAGACAGTCGGCCAAGTTATGGCTCGGATAAAAATAAGTATTTAAAATTCGAAAACTTACGCTCTGAGGATGTCAATTATGATTATCTCAGTTAAAATTATCGGTGAGACGTACGATAATTGCCCTTAAATTTTAAATATGATTTAAATATATTAATTAGAAAGATATACATATAAAATCAATTTTATCGAAAAATATTCTTGTTGCGCCATCGGGATTCGAACCTGGATCTCTTTCCTAACCGGGGAAGGTGCATTATCCAACTGGCGTCTGCTATCAGTTTACTCAAAGGTATTTGAGATTCTGTAAAAATAAGGTAGATGGCTCTTTCAAATAATGGAACGATTAAATGTATTAATATCAAAAAGGTAACATATAGGTTCGAAAATTTTCGCTAAAAATATTGTCGCTGTAGCATAGTTGGATAATGCACCTTCCCCGGTTCCAGGTTCGAATTCCGGTGGCGCAACAAAAATATTTTTCGATAAAATTGATTTTATATGTATATATTTCTAATTAATATATTTAATTCATATTTAAAACATCACAGATCTATGTTCTGAATAATTACAACTTCACAATAAGAATGTGTTCTCCTAAAATGACCTTATATTTCTATACAGAATCATTAATGATATGATAAACTGCCCCCAGATTGTTGGTCTGCTTGGCTGGCTCACCGAGACACAATTCATTGTTCTATTACAGTGGTAATGTCAGAACGCAGTCTCCAGAATGCATTCTTCGGGGAATGAATATGCGGAAGTAGTCGACATTTTTGCTGTAAATTGAACTCTTTTTAAATTGCTTTACATCACATTTTATATTTATTTTAAATTTTGATTAGGAAAAAATATGCCAACATTATTTAATTCTTCATTGTAATTCATGCACTTCTGATGATGATATACAAATTACGTTAATGCATGAATTGGGAGTGTGTAATAATAATAAATAAATAAATATCTCAAACATGTGATGTGACATCCAGAAAAATACTATTTCGTCGAAATGATCCACATTCAAACAATGTTTGTTTAAATCTAAGCACACAGCTATGCTCCAGCACTTATTAGTGAATCTAAATTATTGTTTATACATATTAATATAAAATATTATTTTATCATATATTATGTAAATATTAGTATATTATGTAAAATAAAAGTAATGATGAGAAGATAAAAGAATGCTCAAAATAAGCTGGATGGATTGAATTATAAATTAAGATGTTATGGTTTCGATGAATAAAGAAAAATAAGTATTAACAATATTTAAGTATGTCCAAATTTTTGTAAAAACACACAATACTGGATTTACTGGATTTTTACCTCTAAAGACACGTATTACAGGGCTTAATATTCCATATTTTTTCATATAAAATAATATAAATAGCTTCGTCCCTATGAGATATCTACAATTTGTTTTATAACAACAAAAATCCAGTAATTGTGTGTTCTTATAAAAATTTGGACATACTCAAATATTATTTATATGATATGCTAGTCTAAATAAGAAACATATAAAATTAAAAATTGACTTTTCAGGTGTATTCTAGTATAATGCGTTAATCATTTGTCATACA